>JAWNNJ010000393.1:0-159808 GCA_035045125.1 Hypselothyrea guttata | reverse complement strand
TTGCATAAATAATAAAAAATAATTTATTAAAATGCTCAGATAACTTATTGCATCTAACATATATTTTGCAAATTCATATCAAGATCAAACTGTATTTTCTATGATTTAAACGAATATCAATTATAATTTATATTTATAATAAATTTAAACTTATATTGATTTTAAAATGTAGTGCAAAAGTGGTAACTATTTGCTTAAAATTTTGTATTTAAAGGAAGTAAATCCTTTAAGAACTGGCGCAATAAATTACATTTATTCCTAAGTGCTATTGTGCTTAAAAAGGTTTTGCATTGCCAACAGGATGTATTGAATTATTTATGATTGTCAATATTTGCCGTAAAACCAGCATAATAAGTAGCCAGAACATACCCAAAGCCAGGGCAAGGAAGACAATAGCTCTTTGCTGCTCAGTTTTTCTGTTTGGCTTCTCTTGTGCTTTTAATAACGAGAAGTAATAATATTTACAATAAATAAAAGCGCACAAACATCAAATCACAACAAGGATAACAACAAATATTTATGACGCGGCAAAGTGAATAAGAAAAGCTGGCGGAAAAGAACACAAGTATAGTTGGGTTTTAACACGAAAGATGAGGAAAAACGCAGACAGCGAAATTGAAAAGGACAAGTTAAGCGTTTAGGGCCACAAGAAGAGACTGCAAAATAGCAGGAAAAAGGCTCTGCAGCAGCCGCATAAAACGTGGCTAATAGAAAGCAAAAAAATGAGGAAAAGCCGCATAATAAATCATGGCTGGCTGCGTTGGCCTGAACTGCAGTGGCAGAACACAAAAATCCTTCGCATGTTCATAAAAAAGCTAGTAAATGTACATACATATATATTGTATAAAGGGAGGAAGATGAGAAATAATAGCAAATCCAGCCGAAGCCCAAGTCAAAGCGACAAAGTCAATTATGCAACAAGCGAGTAGAAAGGGAGAGTGCTTTATAGACTCGACCAGAGCCAGACGGTATTATTGAAATATTAATGATTCAACATTATTGAAAAGTTTCGTTCGCAGACAGGACGCTCCGACTGCAAAGCCTCCAGTCGCGAAAATCGAATTGCAAATTGCAATCAAAACTTAATCAGTTTAGAGGCTTAGACTTTCCACTGATAACCCGAGACCATTCCAACTTGCTTCTGGATTCGTTGGTCTGCCTTCGGCTATTTGCGCAGCTTTTCATTAGATGAATGTGCAACGCGTGGCGAGTTCTCTCTGCCAAAAATGTGAATATTTTTTGGGAAATTAAAAGGATTTTGTGCGTCAATATTGACACAAGACTCCAGAGCGTACAATGTTGTCCGCCGTGGAATGATTGACTGAATGACTCACAGACTGAGTGAATGACTGACTGACTGACTGACTGAATACTGCATGAGTGGCTGTATGTATTCATGGCCAAGCCAAACGAAAGGCAAATACTCATTCAGCATTTTCGAGTGGCTGAGTGGCAGCGTTTTTTATTTATTTTTGCTACAAAATAGATCTCACGCTTATGATACGAGAGCCAAAGAAATGTTTGCATTTTTACGAGTATTGAACTGACAGAACTGCAGCGCATTTAATGCGTTATTTGTTAAGCATCGCGTTCGAATTGCCAAAATGCAGATATCCATTTGCGATTGCGTTTGACTGATGATCATAATAAGAGCTTATCTTGAATGTTCCATAATAGCTCCTCGGTTAAACTGGCGCTTAATCTAATAACAAAGCGCGTATGAATTTTTGAGAAAAACTTCAAAAACAATCGATCGAAAAGATAATACTATTGTGTTGCTCAGCTAATGAGAGTCAGACCGAAATACCGACAAGAAAAATATATAGGGCGCTCATTTCTATGCATTTACCCATCCACCAAAGTAATAATAATACTGTCTCCACAGCTATCTATCATGCAACAACCTTTGCCATGTGGCTATCTATCATGCTATAACAAATTTCTATATTTTCTGCAATATATCTCTGCCGCTTGGATGTATTTAGCGTCGCTTTACATCTCTCTTACCTATGATGTATGAGTTTCATTTAATTTGGCCTGTTATCAATCTAAGTACCTGCGTTTAACTAATTGATTCTGTGCTCCCACCTGCTGCTATCACAGCGTGCACATTAATTCCAGCCCCGAAGTCGGCTTCGCTGGGGCACATAGCGCCTATAAATCATAAGTTTTGGGCTACATGACAATATAATAAAAAAGCAAAAAGTCGGTAAAAATTAGCACAAAACAATTACGTGACTTGTCAACTAATTACAATATTATGTCCATCCGCGCTCATCACACGGACATCCCACTGCTACGGTTCCTGCCTCCTGCAGTTTCATATGACTTGTGTGCCCCCTCTCACTCCCGCCCTCATTCTCTCTCTTTCTCCGTAGCCGTGTATTCCCCTCTCGCTCAGGTAATTAACGCGTGTCATTTATGCGTGACAGCGAGGAAGAGCAGCTCATAAAAATGCCACGCAGCCGACACGCGAACATAATTTGTTTAAGTTTTGGCTCCCCATCTCGCTCTCTCCATCTCCATCTCCCTGTCCCTCTCACTCTCTCCTTCTCTCACTTGCTGATGTCTGTTTGCTCTGCCCGTTTGTTGTATTTTTAATACGAAATTTCTGCAATAAATTAAAAATGATTGCCGTACTTTATGCTTTTAATGTTGCCGTTGCTTTTGTGCAGTGTAGCTTAATTTCGTACATATTCCCTGTTATTATTATTATTTTTGCGTTATTATTTTTTATGTAAATGTGGCGCCCAGGTGATAAAGTTGCCCATCGCTGGGGTCCATTACTCATTGTGGCACCATCAAGGATGCTCCTTGGGTTACTACAATTTATGCAGCGGCATGTGCAGTTAGAGAGCCAAGCACCGGAGGAGTAGGATACGGAATCGCAGCCTATTTAAGGGGGTTTTAAGGATGACTAGGATGCAGGATGATAAGTTATCCTTTGGTATTAGCTGCAGAAACAAATAATGAACACAGAAAGGTGATTTATTAACTCACCCATAACCAGTAAAGAAGAAGCGCTTTAGTCAGAAGTACATTCAAGCATATTGTCTGTCACATATCTTCGCTGTTTTGTATCCTATCCTTTTATCCTTTCTCAAAATTTTTTAATCAACACTTTTAATTAATGGTTTTAAGTACTTTGAAATTATTTTGTTTTGCGCCCAAGCACTTTACCTTATCAACCTTATCTTCGGTGTCAGCCCACAGAAAATTGGTTTCCATTCCATTGTTTATACGTTACCTTCAACCAATTTAATATTTTAGTACAGTACTTTTTGTTCTGCGCCTCGCTTTTCTTTCAACCTTTTGGGGAATATTACAACTCATTATGCAACCCGCTCAGCATGAACTCGCCTAAACATTTTTTCTTGTTCTTGTATGCATTACGTCTCACATTTTCTGCTCTTTTTTATTTTTTTATTGAAATGTACACGCAATACCCAAACAGCCAACATCTCCCACCTTAAGAAGCCTTTTCGATTGCGTTGCCCATTTTCTATTGGGATATGGAGCTGAAACAGGAACAATACATAAGCGTGACAATGCCAAATGTGACTTTGAAAATTTGATAAATGACCGTAAAGTTGAGACGGTCTGAAAATGAAATAAAAATCGAGCAATGCCCATGAAAAAATCCACAGCCAAGGCGGAAGGGAAGAAATGAATGAATGAATGAATGAACGACTGCCTGAACGAATCAATGAAAATGGAAACGTGCGAAGCAAACGCAAGACACAAAACACAAAACGAACCCGCGACACTTTGGACAACAAACAGAAGGCGACGTCGGGAAAACTCCTACAACCTGGGGAGGGAAAAACAAGCGCCACATGTGCGTTGACTTTCCAGAAGCTATATATCTTGGGGCTGTTGTTGTTGTTGTTGTTGTTGTTGGGGATACATTTAGGCATACTCGACTTTGATTCGTCGGCGGCGTCAAAGTCAAAGTCAACTCAACTCTACTCAGCTCATCTCAGCTCAGCTCAACTCAACTCAACTCGAGTCAAGCCAAGTCATTCTTCATTTGTAATGCCGCCAGCGTTGCCTTTGTCGCAGCGCCCTGCCGAGCTGCCACGCCCCCAACACAGCACTAACAGGCCTTTGACACACGCACACATTCATACACATCCGCAGACACATTCATGGCTACAGTCATAGGCCAAATGGGCTTAGGGATCTTGAGTTCTTAACTGAAAATTGTTCGACATTTATTTTCTGCTTATTTAATACTTTTTGCTACTTTTCCTGCTCCCGTTGTGCGTCCTGTTGTGCCTTCGCTCGCCTAACAGCAAATATTGATATTAAAAAATCGCATCACGTCGCTTAAGTTTGTAAATAATGTTCTGGAAAATGTATTAAGCAAACTCAAATGGCGCTGTCGCTCTGTCGGCTCGTCAACATCTATTTTGGCAACTAGATATATGTGATTTTGTTAAAAATGTACTGCAAGGTGTGAGTTTGTCTGCGTGTTGAAACTGAAAGTAGTAAGACCGGTGGAAAAAAAAAGCGTTTCTGCAGAGAAAAAAAAATATCGACTTTTAACCAAGCATTTCGAAGTCTATCGACTAACTAAAAGCAAAAATTATTAAATGAGAATACAAAATTTATATTAATCCCTATATGAAAATTCTAAAAATGAAATACAAATATGACGAAGAATTTTATTTCCTTCAGTGCAAATATTTTGTTTGAAATATTTGGTATTATTCGTAATTTAGTTAATAATTAGTTACCAAACATTCAAAAGAAACGGACATAACGCTCAAACAATCTGGCAACGTCTATTGAAAGTATTCACTCACGTAAAACTTTAAAGCATCATACCTCTCTAAATTATTGACCGATTAAATCGGTCCGATTTTAATGAAATTTGCAGAATTGGTGAATTTTAAATATCTCTACTAACTACTTACTTGATGTACTACATAGGTTTTTACATTATCGGGTCTGCCACATTTCCTTCTGGCAGTTACATTTCTTAGATAAGTAATTTACCCTATTCAAGCTATAATTCGACTCATTCTCTTTTAAAGATTTTTGTGCTTGTTTTAAGCGTATCAATTCTTCAATTGTATATATTATATGATACATCTTGCTATAAAAATTAATTTTAATATATTTAGACATTCGAATCTAATTTTAGAGCGCCATTATTCTCTTTTGATCTATATGAGAAGAATGTAGTTTTAAACTTAATTAAGTGTGTCCTTACGGTATTTTAAATTAGATTTTTCTTTTCCTTAGCTGAAGTTTAAACTAAAGCTTAATTTAGTTGGTCTTTAAGCATTAGCATCTCTGTTAGTTCTTGTTCATTTTCGCTTGTTCTCAGTTGCCATTTCCGCTTTTGCCTTTGCCTGCTGCCTCTCAGGCAGTTAATTTGCGGAGCTAAAACAAAGACAATGTCCCCTTCCCTTAGTCCTATTTCTGCCTTTCGCTCTGCCCCACTTAAAATGCTAGACACAGAACTGTTCACCAATGCATGCACCTCGCCCCATGGAAAAAGCGAGAAAGAATTAATTTCTCCTTCAGATCAAGTGAAGCTCTTTGAGGGCGGCAGGGCAGGAGGCATTTAGATGGAGTTCCGTAATCAATATAATTACAATGGCTATTCGAAAATGTCGCACACGTACTCTGTGGCAGATACGGAAAAATTGGCCAACTTGTGGCACGTAGCAGTTGCAGAGCAACAGGAAATAATACACATACGCAGTGTGGGCTCTATGCGAAAATTATCGGCAAACATTTGGGTCGACTTCAGTCTGGCAACATTTTGTGGCAAGTAATTGACAAACATGCCACATGCTACTAAACACAAATTAGAGAAGCAGCAACGCAACGCAATCAATTGATTTTGCTAGGGTTGCCACCAGTCAAAATGTCAATTAGGCCGTGGTAAGTGATAAGCGGGAGGTGGGCGGGGGAGGCAACTCCAATGCTCAGTATTTGCATTTTTAGACAATTTGGTTGCCGTTACGCAAATGTTTTCGTTGTTAAATTTGTGTTTTAAATGTCCACATAAATGTGCGTAAATATTTTGCGCTTGAATCGCTTTAATGGGTCGTTGAGGCAAGTGTCAGTGGGATGGGTGGGGGAGGGGGGTGGAGCTCGGCCATTTTGTGCCTCATTGTTGTGCATTTTGGGCAGGGCCATAAAAACATTACGCCCAATAAAATAATTTCCGTAATGATGTTGCCATCATTTGGCAAGCTGGCCAAAGGACAACAACAGCAACAACAACAACAACAACAAATTAAAAATTTGTATATGCCTGGCGCCCTCTGTTGGTCATTTGCCAGGCTTATAAATAAACTGCAGCTCTCTTCCCTCTCTCTCTCTCGATCGCTCTTCGCATGCATCTTTACTTATGCTACTTCATTTATCAGCCGCCATTGTCTTATGCATTTTTTGTTTCTTTTCGGCTATTGCATTGTGAATTTTCGTATGCTGGGCGTCGTTTATCAATGCGCCATTAAAGTGCACCGCCATGTGGCGCCCTCTGCTGGCCGTGGCGTTGCCAAATTGCAATATGCCATTGGTGTTGCCTGCACATCCGTCGAATGACAAACGTTTTGTTGTACTGCCAGCAGCAACAACCAAAACAACAACAGCAACAATAACAATAACAAAACAACAACTATTCCATGCTGTCCACTACATAACGGAATGTCGCGTTGTTGTTGTTGTTGTTGTTGTTGTTGCTGTTGTTGTTGCTACTGCTGGCTGCAACTAATATCCGTTTCCGTTGTAGACAAAATGTGTTGCCATTTATAATGTCAAGTGCTTGGCGCAGGACCACAGCAACAGCACTTTATTTGTCCAAGTGTGTGTGTGTATCCGTGTACATATATCTCTGTTTATGTGTATGTATGTCTATGCATGTGTGTGTGGTATTTGAAGAATGTGGGTGCATAACAAGCACAACAATTTGTTTTGCTGTCTGCTCGCACATAACACTGCTCACAAATTTTGGCACTCAATAAGGGATAACAAGAATATTTTCAAAACTTAAAGAGCCTGTTCAATATATATAATAAATAACAAAAATATTTATTGAAAACAATTGAATTGTTTTCCCAAAGATATTTTATTATTACTTCAATAGTTGTTGTTACTGTATAAAAATTAAAAATCGTTAGTATTAGTATATTTGTTTGTCATCAACGCATCGCAACAACATTAATTTCTTTTAAATCTGTTTTGCTTACAATAATTAGATGAGAATGTTGACAACATTCGAAATAGTACTATCTGACCAAAGCCAAATTACCATTAAAATCTTCCTTCCGCTAGACGCTGAACCCGAATTCTTACCTTTCGTTTCTTGGATTATTTCTTATTTAATATTATTTAGGATATATTTCTTAATTAATTTTAAATTAAATTAAACTTTTAATTGCGAACGTATTGCCTAATATTTTATTATTAATGTAATGAAATGTAATTTTGATCTAATTGATGAAATTCAATGAAATAAATAGATAAAGAAGAGTAAAGTATTTATTTATTAAACGTCAAATAAACCGACACTGAAATAAAGTCAAAGTAAAATCATTTAAATAACACAGAAATCAAATTTAAATAGTACAAATTAAAATATTAATTAATTTAGCTGATTAATAAAATGTTACCAATAATAAATTCTTGACGTCTATCATAAATTTAAAGTACAATTTATTGATAAAATTGTATATATATATATATTTTCCGACCAATTTGTTAATTAAGTTACTTTTCAACATACGATACAATGAAATATCTATTATACAATAAAAACGCGGCTGTAATTGCCTTATGCAATCATACGACTTTAATATATTATAATGAAATATGAATCATGTTTTAACACAATGGGCTGATGCTTAATTAACAAAACTGCAGAAAAAACGGTTGCAAAATAATTGGAAAATTGAGATGTTCAAGCTGTTTTTAACCGGATTGAATTCATCACATTTTTTGCTCATTTCAATTTCTCCGCCTGCATTTGGCAGCTGTTGCAATTTGTTTCCAGTTAGGAAAAACTTTGGATGGTTCTCTTTCCCCTTCGTTTGTTACAAACGCTTGTCAAACATTTTGTGGGGCACAAGGCAAATATGGCAACGACAGAGACAAATGAAGTTATTGAAACCTCATTATAACGGAACGGACCAATTGCGCAAAGAGCTCTGCATATCAAATGCAGCTGAGGGGGGGCTAAAGTGCCAGGGGAGGGCAATGCAATTCATCAAATGTCAAAATGCACTTGGAAAATCAACAGCCAAAAAATCGTTGGCATTAATCACACGGGCACTACAATTGACCAAAGCGAACGAAACGAAGGCACTTGGAGGAAATCTCTTTCCGAATGGCAGAAGAACTTTAAAAGATGCCTGCCACTTTGCTCAACAATTTTTCAAAAATTAGCCAAGACGTTGCCAGACTGCCAGACTGCCAGACAGGCTGCCAGACTGCCAGACAGACAGCATGCTCTACGCGACCCAATCGAGCACGTCCAAAACTAATTTCTCTTGATTACGCGTTGCTGTTGATAGCAATGGAGCCCAGCGGAGCAGGGCCAGGGGCAGGGGATGCTGATGGGGCATGGGGCATGGGCACTGAGGTGGCAGAATTAGGGGGAGCCACGGCCAGACAACATGCGGGACCAAATTGGCTTTGGCGGGCTGCTTCAACAAGCACTTCAATGTTCGAATGCAGACGCCACCAATCTTCAGCGTTGCCACCTCGCAGCAAATAGAATAATATATAATAAATATTATATAACATACTACTATAATTTAATATTATAATAGATAGCTAAAATACCAAGTAAAATAAATTATTTATATTTTCTAATAAAATGTATGCATATTATAATTAATATTATAATATGTTAATTAATATTATAATTAATATTAATATTAATACACCATAATATTATGTAAATTAAATATGTATCCCATCTTTGATTAAATGTAAAATTTCATTTTACGCTGCTTTTATTTGTGATAACTTACTCTATCGACTGCTTTTTAATTAGCCAGAAAAATTGTGAAACTGCCAAAAATTAGATATTCTTGATTTTTTTTTTAATTATTAGAATTTCTATAAATGTTTTTCTTTGACAAAAATCATTGTCATAATTTCGATCAATATTTTCCCAAGTATTATCCTAGTGATTTAAGGCAAAATATCATATGTAGCTGGAATAAGTTCAATATTTTTACTGTATTAAACTACCCAAACAGTATAAGGAAATTAAATTGTATTTTCCGATTAAAAACAATTATATAGCCATGCAATTGATAAATTTCAAAAATAGTAAGGGCGTTACTTTTTTCTGGCTTTTTTGCTCAATTTTTAAAGTTTTATTTGAATGGGCTTCCCGGCAACACTGAGATGTATTGAAAGTTCTTCGCTGTCGTGTCACGCGCTCCGCTCTAGCTGCAGCCCGTCGTGCTGTCACTCATCAACACCCAATGAGTGCGTGTGCTTACAATGTCACTTTGCGGTTGAGACTGTTGCATCTGAGGCCCCGCCCCGAAGCCGCAAAATATGAATAATCATTTGAGTTTTCCGCTTGCGCTATCTGTAAGTGTCTGTCAAAATAATTAAACGAAATGGCCTCCAGACAAAATGCAGCCCAAGCGTCTTGCAGCTTATCACAGCCTCTAACAAATTTGACTAATGTTGCAGCCACGATTCTGAGGGAGGGGGAAGGCCAGAAGACTCCAGAAACACGCCTTGAAATGCAGCCAAGTGCGGAAATGCCAGTTAATAAACGACAGGCCAGAGGATGACTATTTTTTTACGAGTTCCGTTGATTAATGGGAAGTTACGTGATTTCTGGCATAGTTTAGCGATTAACATGGTAACTGCTTTGAGATTTTCCTCTCTTCTCTCAGCAACAGATGCGGGTAGGGGATTCCCGTTGGGTGCTTCTGTGTGCTTCTTCTTCCTCGAGGGTTTAATGAACTTTGGCTCCGCTGTCAACAGCTGCCAGCCTGCAATGTGGGTGGGCAACACTTTTTAATAATACTCCGAGATACTGTATGCAGATGCAGACTGTGACACAGCCGAGGCAAAAGTTAATTGAAATGACGGTACGTGGCTGGGGGAGTGTAATTGGAAAGAACCCCACAATTTATGCAGTAATAATGAAAAGCTGGGAAAGCTACGACAGCGTGTTTAGATTAGGTAAAGTGCTGTATAAATAATTGGTTTATGGTAATAGGTTTATGTTTCAAGTGGATTTAAAAAACTTTAGATATGTCTTGTAAAATGTATAAAATTATATATATTTAAGAGTACTATATAAAGCCGAAATCTATTAAATAGAATAAAAAATAATTTCTTCTTTCAAAACTAAACATAAATATGGGGGAAAAGGCTTCTTAATAAACTGCAGGTTTAAAAATTTGTATTAAATAAGTAAACCATGTAAAGTAAATACATAAAGTAACTATATTTATGAAATGAGTATAATAAATGTATAAAATAAATACACAAATAAACAGCTAATTAAAAATTAAAAGGATTTCAATAGTAAATTTATACTTTAAACTCTTATAAGACTATAAAAATAATATTAAATATATATTTAAATAAATTAAACATAACAATTAAAATATAACAAACTTATTAATTAAATAATTCATTATTAAATGATAACTGCAATACGAATTATAATTACAATGTAATTTAAAAATAATTATAATAATATTAAATATGTATAATAATTATAATTTATTTTAGTAATAAGTATAGACAAAAAGTAGATTTTGAATATTAAGTCGTATTAACTGAGAGATCAAACATCTTATTTGAATATAACACATTTCCTCAAAGAATTTAACTTTAATTGACTTTAACTTGAACTAAATTACTTTTAAAATGCTATTTATCGATATATATATGTATATATATTAACATTTCTATCTCTTCTTCTTGTTGTTGCAGGTATGTTACTGAATGCAAAGGATTCCCTTACCCCTTTGGGGCAGGCACAACACGCCTGGTATTGGGCTCTGTCTGTCTCCAGACTCTTGGCTGATGTATATCGTAAGTGCCAGACACTTTGACCTGAACACATGAACCGAATCACCTGCAATGTCAATATTTATACACTCACACTCCCACACAGTCGGTCACAAACAAACATGTTAGCCATATGACAAACCGGCCCAAACCCCTGAACTCTCCTGCCAACTCTTTTTGCGTTATTTCGGCAAGCTGTTAAGCTGTGCGTTAAATTGCTAAAAGCCTTCGCAGTTGGCTTAAACTAGAAGCTGCCGGCCCAAAAACCCTCGACTATCTAGTTTGGGCTTTTGGCTATTAATCAACTAAACGTTGCAACTATTTGAAATGGCCAAACACCGACACACACACACACACACACACACACACATGCTTCTGGCCAGAAAAAAGCTGTGTTAAAAGTAATCAAAATTCTGGTCCAACGTTTATTTTTAACCCTTTGCCAGATGCTTTTCGTTTTTTTTAAGGTTTATACCCTGTGCCCATGAAATGGGTAAAAAGAAGGTTAATAAGTTTGTTCGAACGTATGTTGCAGCCAGATGAAGGCGTGGCAGAACCCACAAATTATATATATTCATGATCAGAGCGACAAGATAAGTCGATAAGTCTAAGATCTTATAAAATATACAAGCTAGATTAGTAATTTTCGGAATGTATATAAACATATCCAACATATAAAGTTTATTGTTGGATGTCTTGCCCCGATATTATGAATATAAGAGGTTATTTTGTAGAATATATAATCTCTACCACTATAAGAAGTTATTATTGCAGTCAAAAAAGTAAGAAGAAGCATTGGTATTTATATTTTTTTAAATTTTTTGACAAATATAAGGTACAGGGTATTCTACAGTCGGGGGCGTTTGACTGATCGGCTCATTCTGTGTTTTTTTGTGTGTTTTTTTGCTGCCCGTGAAAAATGTCAACTGAAAGCCAACGATTCTTTTGAATCTTTTTTAGCAACTAAAAATTCGTGCGGCTTGAAAAAGAGGCGTACAAATTTCCTGCACATGTTCATCAATCAAAGCTGTAGCCTCAACTATTTGTTGTGTTCTTTTGCCCCCTTGGCTGCCCCTTCGACTGCCCCTTTGACTTGCCTCGCAGTCTGGACAAATATGCAAATATTGTAAACATTTTCTGGTTGCCATTCAATGCGATTTCCATTGATTTTTGCGCCCAGTTTGCATAGAATTGCCCCGGACCTGGGCTAGGTATTTGTGGCATGAACTATGGCCATAACAAAGCACGCTTGTTAAAACTACACACAATTCCCCTGCCCCGATTTGTCAGGATTTCCATATACACACACATACACACACAGTGTATATATAGTGTGTATGTGTGTGAGTATGTCTGTACAATTTTGACGCTTTGTCGCGCTTTTGTGTCATTGTCACCGCTGCCTAATTGCACTAACCACAGCTTACAGCGCTCCTCCTCTGCCCCTCCTTGCACTCCCCTCTCTCGCCGTGCTCCCTCCCCAGAGTTAGCGTGAAAAAACACTTGAGTGTCAGTTTGTTTTTTATTATTTTTTGTGCTTCTCTTGTTTTGTTTCCTTCTCTTTCACGCGTAATGAGTGCGAGCGGACAAAGCGAACAATGCACTGGTAATTGTATGCGGTTTCCCTTCTAAATGTGTTCTCCATTGTAGTGCGTAGCTTTTGAGGTCACTATATTTTGCGCAGTGTATGCGAGAGTGTGTTTGTGCGTTGAGTTTATCGGCTATTAAATCACCTTAATGCCCATTGTTGTGCCTGCGCAAAGACTTTAGCAGTTGCAGATAAATGCGATCGTTTAGTTCTTAAATAATATGGTAAAAAGTCGATAAATATAAACGTTGTTGAATAACAAAATATGATACTATATCTTACAATTACAATTACAATTTTGTATTATTAAAATATAAATATTAATCTAAATATCTAAATTATTTTAAATTTACAGTACAGTATCTTTAGAATATAAGTAGTTACAATAATTGCATTAGTCACACAAACAACGGAATGATATTACGTTTAATCGAATAGATTGAATAAATTAAATTGAATTCACCCAGTAAGGATAAAGCCAGAGGACAAGTGAAAGCCTGCAATATTGAATCTTAAATAACTTCTGTTTTAAACCCGATTTTAATACGCTTTTCAATATAGTTAACATTATACATATTTACCGATCGTATAATTAAGGAGTATACACATATTATCAATAGTACATTGTACTAAATTCCAATAAATTGTCTACATGTCTGTATGAAATTGGGATATAATTTACGGAGAATCGTTTCTAGATACAGTATAGTAAATATTAGTAAAATAAACATTAAATATAATCGGAGATTATGCAATGTATTTGCATATTATTACAAATATCCTCTGCCCATACATTTTTAAATCATGCCTAAGCCGATGCTTGTTCCATGTATGATCCACTTACATCCCTTTCTTCTTCTTCAGTCCAAACCCTTTTTAGTCTGTTCCTTCACAACTGTGAGCTGACAACTCGCTGGGTTTTCCTTTTGCAGACACTGGCCACTTAATATCATTTAATTCCTGTTCGGCATACCGTTGCTACCTTTAAATCGCCTTTGTTCCTTCGTATAATCCCCAACAAATGTGCCTTATCTTTGTGTTTTGGATTTTTGAAAGCACTTCAGAGCTGGGGGTAAAAATATAATCTCTACGTCGCACTCCATGCCACGACAATAGACAAACGACGGGGAAACAAAAAATAAATACTTATGTAGATGAAAACACATAATTCATAATTCGTTTTTAATAACAACAAACGGAGAGGGAAAATTGAAAAACCCCAGAGACAGCACAAAAGAGAATTGAATAGTAGATAGCAGATAGTAGAGCAGGACAGGACAGGAGGTGTAGGTACTTGAACACACGTGCGCCTTATCACACACACGGGGAAAACCGAGAGCCGACAGGAAATGAAAGCCAAGGAAACAAAACTTTTCAAAGAGAACCAGGGGGAGGCGGGAAAAGCAGCTCTGCATTTGCACTTTGTTTTTGTATGAGTTATGCTCCAAATCCATTTCCACTTTTTTGTGGCTGCAACTTTGTGCCGTTATCTGCGGCGTTGCCATATGTTGAGTAGCTGCTTATGAAGATACACACACGGAGAAGGCGGAGTATCGGCTGCCTTGGCTAGACGCATTTGTCATTCTATTTGGCTTGTCTGCCGTGTTGCCAGCTCTCAGCTTTCGGCTCTTAGCTCCCAATGTCGCCAAGTTTTTCTTCTGAAGTTTTCCCAGCACTTTCAGCTTTTCGGCTGATTCGTCAGCTGTTGTTTATGGCAGAAATAAACCAGAATTGCCTGGCTCATAGGGAACCTCCCTCTGCCACTTCCTGAGAGCACATAAAAATTATGTTTAATAACAATAAATTACGCTCCAAGGCAGCTTCTGCTAATCTCCTTAATCTTTTCATATCGTTAAACTGTACATATCGAATTCCTTGCACTTTTTGCCGCAATGTCCGGCCCAAGCAACCCCTGCCTTGCCCTCAATCCCCCCGATACAGCCCGAACTAGTCCTGCAATGAGCTCTCAATGCATCATTCGATTCAATGGAATTGCCACAGCTTCCCATTTGACGCTCAATTCTCTAATCAATTTGGTAAACATCTGTCGTGACCAGGATCAGGATAAGCAGCGCCGTCTGCAACTGCCGCACGCGTCGCTGCCGACGCTGCGACGTCGCGACGTCAGCGCCGGCTGCTGCTGCACATTATCCCGTTTCGTAATGCACACGTACACTATTCCCAGATGTGGTATTGAGTGCACTCCTCCCTCCCTCTATAACTTTGTATACCCTGTTCGTTCGATATGGGCAAACACAGGGTTGATAACTTTGTGGAATTGCAACAGACCGAAGCAGGCGTGGCATACATCTATAAGTATATATATTCTTGGGCAGGACAACGAGCTGAGCTCGTTAGTTCTGTCTGTCCGTCTACACCTATATCAGGATAAACGCGTAGATCTCGGATTCAATAGTAGCTGGAATAGCCATTTTATGAATATAGGTAGGTGTATACCATAAGAAGATTAAATTAATTTATAATATTGGATGCCACGCCCCCTTTACGCACAAAACGATGAAATCAAGATAACAACCGTAATGTTGAACGTAGAAGGTTGTTATCCGGAGTATACACGCTCTACTCTTAAATATATCCATCCTGAACAGTGTATGGAAATAGGTTTATAAACACAGAAGTTATTGAGGAAACAATATTCCAATATTATCCACGCTTGTCCATAAAAGCACGGAACCGACAGAAAAGTAAAAAGAAGCATTGCTGATATATTTTATAAATATTTCATAATATTCTACAGTCGAATACGTCCGACTGTGCATCTCAGCTCTTACTGGCTCTCTCTGGAGAGGGGTTGCTGATGACAAAACGTCTGCCGCACATTTTTCAGCGCTGACTGCCCCAACTCCCTTGCCCTTCCCTTCCCTTCCCTCACTGTTCATAGTTCAAGATTTTAGTTTCCTCAGGCGCTCCCCTGCTCTTCCTCCGCTTCTCTCCCATTCGCATTTCCAGTTTCTCTGCGTGTCTCATTAACACTTCGATTATGGCGCACTTTCGGCTACCGAGGGTGATTTTATGGCTCGAAATGATATTGTGTACTATATCGTATACTATATATTTTTATCGCTGTACCTAAACAAAACTCTAGTTTATGCTCAAAAGGTCTAGGTAAATAATTTTACGGCCGTCTTGTTATGATATGCTTAATGAGCCTCGACAGCATCGAAATATTTTACTGCTACTGAAAATTTTCAATTAGTTGAAATTTATGTGACGGTGTCGAGGAAAACGAATGAACTTCCGAGCTATACGGCAACATCTTGAGGTTTTTATTTGGAATTAAAAACAATTTGGTTTTTATGTTAATCAAATAGTTAATTGTGAAAAATTGCTGGGGTGCAATATGAATAATATATTTCTCCTGTCTTTCTTTTTGTTGTGTTTATCACACCGTACGCAATTAGTTAAGTTGTCAAACTGTTGAGGGCAGAAAACGGAAACTGAAAGGTGCCCTGTGTCCATAGTTGATATTTAAATTAAAATGAAATATTATTGAAAGTTGTATACGGTATTTATTTCCACAGAGTTATTGAGGAAAGTGTTTAATGAAATGCAGCTAAGTATTTGGGCTTGAATTTCTACTATACATAAATTACAATCACTGATGACAGTAAAAACAATACATCTGAATATTAAAAAAATAATTGAATGATCAATAAATATTTTAAAAATATTATTAATGCTTCTTTAAATTAGTATAGTAATTGATAAACAAAAATTGCTTCAAGCGTTTAAAGTGAACGACATAAAAAATTAGTAATGCTGAAATTTATGTAGATTAATATAATGACAATAATTATATAAATATGTAGAATAAATTTTGATTTATTTGGATTGTTGGTTGTATTATCTTTTTATAATCGACATTATAAATTCACATCAAATTATTTTAAGATGGACCAAGAAATAAATTGAATTTATTATATTTAATGAATAGTATTTTGAATAGATACTCAGTATAATTTCAATTTATTTAAATTTAACGATTGCTACCTTCAACTCGATGCACCAAATCGTGGTATAAATTTTCTCACAAACTGAGGCTTTTTGCATACGATTTTCAAATGGTTGCAGCTCAGGCAAAACATCTGCCCCCATCAATAATGTTTCATAATGATTTACCCATATCGAAATACATTGTCATTCGCATCGCAATAAATCTGGACAAAACCGAGTCCGTACTAAATCTTTTTGCAGCCAAATAAGGCACAGTCGGGTCACGTGCTGCTGCCACAGCGAGGCACCTTTCTCACAGCAGGCTGCAGAGGTGCAAGATGCCACAGAAGGGGCATCGAAATGTGCTGCAATCGGCAGATGGAGGCGCCTCTGTCAAGCTGTCTATGTCTCTGTTTAGATATAGCCATAGGGGGTCATAGGGGCTACGTCTTGACAGTTTGAGCGGTTGCGGTTTTTGCTTGCCATTGATGTGTGTTGTACTCGTGTTGCGTGCTCAAGTTTTAATTAAAATTTCACCAAGAACCACAAGAAACAACGAACAATAATCATAATGCTAACACAAAGAGTTCAAGCTTCAGCCAGAGGCAACGAACATTTGCTGTCAGACAGCTGTCAGTCAGTGTCAGATCGAGCCGTAATTATTATATAATTGCCAACAACATTGCAAGTTTCAATTAATTATTGCCTGGCAGCACATATCCCAACAGCATTTCACTTCTTGGCCCAATTCGCATTGCCAGGCCAACAGCACCATTCACAGTGCAAAGCCAGGCTAAGATAACGAAATATTAACATTTATTTGAATTTATGCATTGATTTGATTTAATTTAACTCAATTATAAATACATACATAATTATAAATTTGAATTCAATTTAATTTATATATTTATTTTATTTTAACTTTGTAAAACATAAAAAAATAAATTGGATCTTAATTTGAATATATAAATAAAATATTGTGCTATAATATTATAATTTCTAACTTTATATATCATTTTATTTTCACTGTGAATTTTAAGATTATGCGGTATTTAAATATAAAAATAAACTTAAAATGTTTATGTTTTTCCTGCCTATTTGTTATTTATTAAAAAAACGTTTAAGTTCATTGTCTGAATTTAAATGTAATATTCAATCTATTTTGAGAAGTGTATCATAGCTGGCTTCATTTTAACGCTTGGCTGCTAAGTTATGGCTATTAAATTGCATTTGCCTGCCATTTGCTTAGGTAAGAGGAGCTTAGGCCTTAGCTTCTTCTTGGCCCTAACTACGTAGCTCTCTTTGCACACATCTCTGGCTGTCCATCTAATTCTCACTCTACTTCACTTCTTTTGCCCTGTTTTCAGCCCTGAGGCCTTGTTGCCCTTCACTTTCATATTGCACATTTGTCATCCAACACTTCGGCCTGGTTATGGCCTTAGTTAGCTCCTCTTGTATTTGGCCAAAACATAGTGCACAATTAGTTACCTCAGCTTTCCCACGCTGTCTGCCAAAACAAATTCAATGTCACGTCTCCGCAAGCCCAAAAAAACTGAAAAAACTTAAAAAGTCAAAGTATGTATTTGGGCTATTTCTGTAGGCGAACTACTGAAAACTATCAAATGCTGTATAGGGCTGCCAAACTATCGATATTATCGATGTTTTTAGAATTATACGATATATCGATGTTTAATTTTAAACCTCGATGCTTCACTGCATAGTGATGCTCCATATAAATAAATAAATAGCAGTCAGAAGGAGGCGCGTCAGACCGTATATATATATTCTTGATCATCAACGATATATGTATGTCTGTTCGATTGAGCGCGTAGATCTCATCAACAATAAGAGCTAGAGCAGCCATTTTTAGAATGTAGGTAGGTTTGTACCTTACGCAGATCAAGTTTATTTCAAAACTTGGATACCAAGCCTCTTGCGCCCACGTAACATAAATGGGATATATAAATAAATAAATATCCAAATAACAAATCTAACTACATTAAATTCTGTTCACATTACTTGCTTTAAAATATTAATATGAAACTTTAAAGTTAAATATCGTTGCTGTCAGATACATTTAAATAATTAAATATATATTTTTATTCGGATAAAGTGTTGAATTTTACCTAGGGTATAGACTAGCCGTGCATAGTTTGTGCTTTCATGGCATCTGGCCCACGCAACCGCAATGAAAACATCAGGTCCCTTGGCCATATCCATGCATCCAGAGTTTGTCTGTCTCTCCGTGTTTCAGCTTCTGATGCCCCCTGCCCCTTTTGGTCTTTGGTTTGTGCCTGTTCCCGTTGGAATTTGTGCTGCCTGCTGGGACACAAAGTAATTTGCATGCGCGTTAATTTTACATGCAAATAAATGTCGTATTTAAATGCAATTAAAAATGTTTACTTGGTTGCACCGACCGAAAATATATGATGCCACGACTTGAGGCATGCCTTCACACACATACACTCGGAAAAAATAAAGAATAATTGCAAATTAAAGCTTTTGAATAAATCTCACTGTGTTGGAATTCAAGTGCAAATTGAAAAGTTTAATAAAAAAATTTTTTTTGTATCAGGAATTTGTCCGGCTCATTGAACTTTCGACACCGTAAATTCTTGATTCAAGTAGGAAACTCTTGATTGTTCTCTCAGTGTAGTTTCCCTAGGGAAATACTATTGACTGAGTGTGTGTGTGTGTGAGTGTGTGTATGTAAATGGCGCTTCTTTTTATTAATTTATGATGTTTGGCATCAGGCAGCATCAGCTGAGACGGTGTCAAAGACGACGACAACAACTCAACGTTGACTCAACTCAAGCTCATCTTTATCATGATCGTTGTCGTGTATTGTTTGTTGATTGTTGTAGTTGCTGTTGTTGTATCTTTCGTTGTTTTCGTTGTTGTTGTTGCATTTACATATGCAGAGGGATTCACAGAATCCTTGTGCAGGTTACAGTGTCAAAGACCTTTAGCCAGAGCTACTGAAACTGCCTGCTTATATTGTTCTTCTCTTGGCGGTTCTCATGGAGTTAAGTACTTGGGTAAACTAGATTTACATATGGGTGTAACTAATGTATCCTAGGTATGTCGACGTGGCTGTTGTGTAGGAATCTTAATCCCTTGGCTGAATAACATGGTTTTGTTCAGTGTAGACTTGACTTAAACCAACAATCCGCATAATGCACAGCTCTACTTTGCTGTTACTTATGGTGATTAATCTTACTCAGAAAAATTAAGAATAATTCGTTCTATAAATTTATGTTCTTAAACTAAACTTGTTTTGTTCATAATTCACTTGAAAATGAATAAAATTTGATACATATATGTTATAGTTGATATAACTACATATTTTATGTTTAATATTTAAAAGTTAGTGAAAATAAAAATATGAATTTCACAAATGTATTTAAAAGAATAATTTTAGTTTAAGATCCTAAATTGTCTGTCTTATCGATTTTTTGCATCCGCAAGATCCTTAATTCTAGATACACATTCTGCAAAGTAGAACAACAGAAAAGTTTTTCTTGTTTTCATTTCTCGTCTTTATTCTATCATATCTCAAAAATGTCGGTGCCAGCTGGAGTCAAAATTTAAAGAGATATCTTAGTTAGTTTTATTTAACTAGTATAACCGTAAATTTGTAGAAAACTTACGAGATTTATGAGATTGTGAACTCAATTGTTAAGGAAAAGCATGAAAATCTTAAGAATAACTAAGATGTTTTCTGAATTTTTTTAAAAATTGTTTCAGCTTTATTTTAGTGCTTTTTCCGCTAACAACAACACAATCCAAATGGGCAACACTACTTATAATTCACTGCTTGGCGATAGGTCATAGAAACATCGACAAATTGATGGCAGCCTACGGTTAAATATACAAACTGTATAGATATATGTTTGTATATATTTGTGTTGTATCCTACCTATCACTAAATCCGCTTCTACTTAAGCCGGCTCTTGGCATTGCTCGCTTTTCCAGCTGGTAAATTGATACATCACCCACACCTGCATGCAATCCACACTGTGCTACACCCATCGAGGGAACCGACACCTTCCCTACACTCCTCCATTCACACACATTCCCTCACATTCCCTCACATTCTCTCGCAATCGCTGACATTCACACACAAGCCTCGAACACTCGAACTCTGAACAAACATGGAAAATCGAGGCGCAACTAATTTGGCAAAATGTCAAGTGCCCGTTTAGCTCGCTTCCAATTCCAAAGAGCTGCCGGTTGTTGTTGTTGCTGCTGCTGCTATTGTTGTTGTTGTGGTGTTGTTGTTTGCAGCTCAGTGTACACTCGACAACAAAACGCCGGCAGAACCTTCGAGTGCCAGTGGAAACTCACGGATTTGGAGCAAGAGAGGAAAATGGCGACGGATTTGTTCGAGTGCCACAGAGCAACAACTGGGAGGGCTAAAATAACAGCAACAAGTTGTTTTCGCTGCTGTTACCACTGTACTTGGTACTATGGTCGTTGCTGCTTTTATTAAGCTTTAATTGCATGGTTCAATCTGCGAAAATAATTTGCTAGGCAAATATTTGTTGCTGTGATTTGATTTGTGCTCTGCAATTGCCACCAGAGTTGAGTGTCAAGAGTTTTGTCATCAGACCTCTGGCTTCGCTTGGCCTCTCGGATATTTCGCTGACTGTGAATCACAGCAAACTTTTGGTTTTTATGGAGCCGTAAATTGGTTTAACAATTACGATGAGTCACTGTGGAAAGCTGAGCGCAAAACATTCAGTAATATTTTAATTTACTTCACTTGGTATAGTAAACATCTGTAGCTTTGGCTATAAGAAGAACAGCGTTGTCGCAACTATATTTTAAGCTAAGTATATTTAAGTATATTTTGGATAAATTTTATTTAATATTCAACATTAAATTTCTTCACGCAATAAATAATGAATGATATATTCTTCTTTAAATTGGAAGTATTTTAGAGTAAAATTGTGCAATTGAATTATCCAAGAACATGATAATCCTGTTTTATGAACTTTTTCCCATTTTAATCCTTTGTCGTTTGTCAAATATATTGGTTTCGCATAATAATATTTTAACCTGGAATTTTATATTAAGTAGTCCTGTTTACCTTTCTCGTATGGTGTATATTCTCATATAAAATCCATAAGTACTGCAAAAACAAACTTTGCTTTTATTATTATTTTCAACTTATTTGAACAAATATTATTATGGAATTAGTATTGAGTTTCTGCTGCAATTTGCATCAAGTTTAGCTGAAACTCCTCATGCCATAATTTTTGTGATTTGCCTGAGTTAAGTTTTTCACTTTTTCACTTTGGCTTGAGTAGCATAAGTCAGTTATTTGTTGACACGCTTCCCAGTTGAGTTGGCCCGACTGGTTCAATAAAATCCGAGCTCAATTAACATGTTTACTCAGTTTACGAGCATGAAATGTTAAGACAAGCAATTGGAACCCGGCTCAGAGTGCAGCCAAAGGGGAAGGAGCGAAAAGGAGCAGCGTGGGAGAGGGGAAGGGGAGTGGAGGAGTTGAGTGCGAGGGAGCACTTAAACCGTCCTGGTACTAAATGGTGGCCCCAATAACACTTAAAGTCACATTCGGACTGTGAAACTTTCGCAGCAGCAGGCAAATTATGGAGCCATAAAACTAAGCACTGAAATCAGTATAAATATTAATTTTTAAATGGAACTAGAGCTGGAATGTGGTTGTAAACCAGCTAACACTGGGTGGCGGACCCCGAAAGAAGAAGAAGAAGAAGAAGAAGAAGCAGAAGGAGAAGAGGAACAAGAAGTCGCTGAAAGCGCATGGAATGAAGGAATGCTGGCTAATTGGCAGCAGCAGCCAAATTGGTTCGCAATTGATGAGCTGTTGACGTATTGGGTAAATTTATACAAATTAAATTATTAAAACACTGCAGAAGTACTCTTTGGGCACCCTTTCGACTGCTTCTCCCCCCTCCTGCCCCTCGGTATGGCTCCCTTGTCAGACTGTCAACGTTGTGTTTTGTTTGTTTGCCTTGCCTGCGTACTGAGCCCTGGCAGCGCAGCCCTGAGCATGGTATGCAGCTTGTCACTGCCAGCCAGTGCACAGTGGATCCGTCAGAGGCCAAAAATCAAAAAATTGATGTCGTAGGATTTAAACAAAATGTAAACAAATTGTCTCTTAAAAGTCCAAGCTTCTCAATGGCATACCGGATTTTTCTGAAAATCTAACGGTACTTTAAAAAAATAGCATTGCAAACATAAACAAGTGTTCAATTTTGCAACGCAACTGCACTCAGAACGTTTTTTCTCTTATCAAGTCGCTCTTTAAAGAGATCACACGTTGGCTACAGTGCTCCGAATTTAATTATTTAAAATGCATTTTAAAATTGAAGGAATTTACTTTAAATCAAGTTATGAATAATTAACTTTTCTGCTTAAGTTTTTTCATAAAACTAATTTTGTCGAATAACCCTTTTTTGTGTATTTTTTGAATGTCTATTTTATGTTTAGTTAAAGTTTTAGTTATGTTGCTAGTAAAAGCGGAAAATGGTTTGTATGTCATTGTGTTTGTCAGACTTTTAACTTGTTAAATGTTAGAAAATTAGCTGCAGAAATTTGCAGATATGTGCTTACTAGTCAATATACTAACGCAGTCAAAGCTGACTCTTTGCCAATTGTAGTGTTGTGCTGTTGCTTTGTCTTCGTCTTTCGTGGTTTGTGTTTTTGCAAAAATATTTGTTTATAAATTAAGATTTCAATTTGTTTTTAATAATACTACCAAAAAAAATAATAAAATATAAAAATATTCGGCAGTTTCCCTTTTAATTGATCAACACATGCAAGCAACGCATTCGCAATTTGTTTACGCTCAGCCCGGCATGACCCTTTGCAGGCGGTCAAAAGTTTTTTTCACCTGGCAAGCGTTCTAATGAATATTTTGAGATGCAATTTTAAAGTTTAGCTTTTCTAAACCATATTTACTTCCAAACAAAATCCCAACTTTGTTTGCGCGTTATAGGGTTCTATGGGAGCTATAGGATATAGTCAGCCGATGTTGCCAATTTTTTTATAATATATTTAGATTATTTTTTTAGATTTTTGGTGAAAATTTCATAACGATATCTCTACCAGAAGTATTTATGGCCGCGGCTCCATACAAGCGGATCCACTGTGCAGTGGCTCGTCTCGTCATCCCGGTTGCTGATCGGGAGGGGGAGCGGGAATGCAGGGTGTCAACTGTGTTGTTGCTGCTGTGGTTGGCAATGCTGCGGGTCGCAACGCGGCAAAACTTATTTATAAACATGCGACTGCAGAAGGGCATGCGAGTGCGGATAGGGTCTGGGCGAGGCCCTGGGTCCGGGGAACCCCATGAGAGTCCGTGTCAAACATGTTTAACAGAGGACTACCGCAACAACAATCGCCTGACAGCAGCAGCAGCGGCAACAATAACAATAACAAACAAAATGAGAACTCGTTTGGCAGTGCAGCTTTCGGTTGTTGCTGTTGTTGCCTCTGTTTTGTGACAATCAGAATAAAAATAATTCAAATACCCTCGAAAAGAGCCGAAACCAAAACCGAAACCGAAACAAAACGAAACCCAAATGTTTGCAACTGTCACAGCACAGAGGCAGCTCAGAAAATAACTTTCCGCTTCTGTTTTTGTTTTTGTTTTATTTTGTTTTGCGTCTGATAACAAAATACGTAGTTTTTGTCCCTTTGTTTTTGCATATTTTAAAGATTGGAAGAAAAATTCGCATAAAAATGCTGGCAACATGTTCAAGTCGGTTAAAAAAGCAGCCTGTCACAAGCAGCATCAAGTTGAATGGGTTGAGATTCGAAATTCTCTTAAATGCAAACAAATGAGTTCATTTATTAAGAATGAACTTATTGTAATTGAACGAATTAAAGGTAGATAAATATAAATTAAAGTACAGCAAATTTGTTCTATAATTTAATGTGCTTGGTTTATTTGTTCGTCTTGTTATCCCAATTGATTCTTCCCCTTTTGCCATCTGTCATCTTGCAGCTTCCCCTAATAACACTTGGCTCCTGCTTGGACTAAGAACAACTTTCAGCTTCACATCTGCACCACAAATTGCGCATTTTTATGACACTAAGTGTCACTAATTTGACAGGAAATGTCAGCGCCACAAATGCGAATTTCGCATATCAAACAAAACGCATAAATTCACGAGTTTGTCGGACTTTTTAATGGCCATTTGTTGCATTAGTTTGCCACACAAATAAAACATGTCGCATAAATACATAAAAGTAAGGGCATAATATAACCAGCTAACGACGACTTGACATTGGAAATGAAATTTAGTCTTGAGTTTATAAAGAGTATAAGAGCTATGAGATACTCTACAGTAGAGTATATTAAACAAAATTCTAAATTACGACAATTATAAGCTACCCATGTCTAAATATTACAATTTTGTCCAGAAAGTAAGTCCGAATATAGTATACTGTAACGATTACAAATGGAATATACTATATACATACAGTCTTCTATTATTTACAATTATGTTTAAAATACAATCTTTTAAATATTTGTATAAGTCCGTTTAAATAATCTTAAGATCTACATTCAGCAACATTGATTGATTTCGGAAAGAGTCTTTAACACCCAATGTCTTTTGTTAAATAAATTGATTTGTATTCTTGATTCTTATTTGGTATATCTTCCCTTATATCATTCTCCATCCATTTAGACACAATTTCTGCATTACTTTCACAAAACAATTTATTTCTCTTCTAAGTTCTGTATATTTGGTTTACAACTAATGTTATTGCTGCTTTTTAAACTGGCCAAAGTCAATTTGCTCTTTAGCTGCATGTTGGCAATTTCTCAACGATTGCAGCGCCTCCTTATATGGCCAGCACATTCCGAACAATGGGCCAAATAAGGTCAAAATTGTGAGCAACAGGAGGAGGCAAAAAGCAGAGACCAGACAACAGACAACAGACAACATGGTTATGATTTCCCGAGAAGTGTCTGTCCACTGCGGCTGTCTTAATCCTAATTTATGCGCAAATAATGATGAAGCGGCTCTTGATGCGCAAACCGTATATACCCGCAGTTGCCCTTCCCCGCAGTCTCTCTCCCCTCTGCTGTTCACTTGGCGCTGCTTAATGCATTTGGGAGTCTGCCTTTGGTGTTGCCTTCCAGCCGCCGCCAAGATTAAGTGGCTTACATTTGGAGACGCGTGTTGCATGCAGCAAGTCGTGTTGCCGTTATGCATCTCGAGTGCCAGACAATGCAATGGGGTTGACAACGTGCCTGCTGCTTGAGTTAAATTGGCTTTTGGTCAGCGAAAGTCTTGAAAGGGGTTTCGAGTTTGGTTTGATGATATTGGCTTAAGTTAGCGGCGTTTATAATGAATTGTAAATGCCGCCACGTGTCGCAGCAGCAACTACTCAGGGTGGCATCTTCATGAGCATGAGTCAAGTTACACTTAAGTTGCTTCTCAAACTACCCGCTAGAAACACTTGACTTGCCACATCTGGCCAGCTGGCAACTCAGCCCGTTCGTGCTTCACACTTACGTTTGGGATTCGGATTCTCCCTCTTCCTGCTTCCCATGTCTATTGGGACGGCTCATTGCGCTTCATTGCATGCCGCAAACTTGTTTCAATTGTTGTTGCAACATTCCCCAACCCAAAGCAAGCGTTCACTTCTTATTCGCTGCTTCTTTTTCATTTTTTACTTGCAACGTGTTCCACTTCATGCTTGTGTTATTTTAAATTTGTCATGAAAATATTTGGACTTGGTCTTTTGCTTATGCCACTTCTTCACGTTCTCCCCATGTGGCTCGTATATTATTATTATTATTGGACCCTGTACTTTCAAAATTACAAAGGGGTCTAATAAGTTAGTGACAAAGGTTTAAAAGACTGAAGGAGGTGTAATAAATCCCTCAAGGCATATATATGTCTGTCCTAGGTCTGCTGTCAGAAACAGTGAAGATATGTGCCAGACAATTTGCTTGACTGGTTGTTACATGCATGCGCTTAATGTTTGATCGGAAGCGAACTCGAGTGAAGAAGAATATTAATTACCTTACAGTGATTACACAGTATACAGAGTCTCCTACTGTCGGTTACGCCCGACTGTAGCCTTGTGCCTGACTCATCTGCTCCATTCCTACTGGTTATTATTTTATAACAGTTGTACGCTCTGCTGTTTCATTCGGACTTGCCACATGTTCCACATGCGCCCCCTAAATTAGATTCTGCGGTTTTAGCTCCTGCCATGCCCAATCATTGACAGGCTCGTCTGTTTATTTGTCTATTCGTCTGCGGTTAGTCGCCTGCTGCCGACTTGTTTATCGGAACTGAAATAATATTCGATTGCTTCCCGCCAGCTAGTTGTTGTCTCCTTTAACGGATGATATTTGCTCAGTCGCTAATTAATTTGATGTCGAACGTTGCCTCGCATGTTGCAACTTATTTTTAATCGCCGAGACACATATTGATCAAGAACAGCAACATCGCAACATCAAGAACTGGCACTTGGTATGCAAATCATTCGCCCAGACAGGCACAGACCATGGGCATAATCCAATTTGAGGAAAAAATAATAACCATCGGAGTTGTTTCCTCGGTCTCTTCCTCTTTGTCATATAAATCAACGTGCTCGCTGTGAAATTCGTTTAAAATTCATATCTTGTCAGAATGTAAGTTATATTTTAAGCTTTTTATCGTCTTTAAAAAACGGCTGCAGTTGTCAAGCGACGCGCCTCACATTACTCATGCCTCAAGTGAGCTAAGCCCAACCAAAGACAAAAAAAAACACAAGATGTGAATGAAGCCCCCGATGAGCCCCGACCAAAAGGAAGTACCTCATACTGCGGGAGGGGCAAAGGGAGTTGAGGACAATACACAAATCCCTTTTGGTGGAGTGTGGCAAGTTGTGACTGGCAGTGGCGCTACATTTAAAGCCCGTTGCAGCATTGTATAAATTGGTATTGGGGTGACTCAAAATCAATAAATACGCAACATTTTCGAAAACGATTCGTATTTAAATTGCTTGTTTAAAGTTCCAATTCATTTATATACAATTGTCCATTTGTATAATTTTGATTTGATTTTAAATATATTAAAATTGCTTTGAATTGTGTGTAAATTTGTTTCCAATTAGAGATTTGTTTATTTTCGACTCTTCTGACTTTTACATTATATAGTCTTATTTCTAAATATTTATTTTTCAATTATTTAATTAACAAAATTCGATTTTGTAAAGCCGTAGAAAATGGTGTACAGTTAGAGGACTTATACTTTAATCTAATAAATATATATGCATACAAATGTTAATTGAAAAACGTATTTCAACTAAAGCAAATAAACTAAATCCTATTTTATGATTGTAGTACTTAACAACAAATTATAAATAAATTAAATAAAAAATTTATTTTTGCATGTGTAATCATCATAGTAAATAAGTATTATATAATAGATAAGAATATTATAATCTTCAATAAATTAACTAATATATATATTTGCAGAAACATGGAAGGTTACTAACAATTGACTTTATTTATTAAATTATTTCTTGTACAATGATTTGTAATTGATAAAGTTTGTTGTTTAATGATCTCACTTTACTACTTGTAACTTTATGGCTTGAGGTTGTGAATCACCCTACCCAAAGAGTTGCACGCCATTCAGTTTTATGGCACGCCAAATCTTTGGTCATTTGAGATGGCCTCGCACAATGATGGCTAACAACAGGAACAGCGACTAAGACTACAACTACAACTCAATTGGCAGCCACGTGTTGCATGCAACACGAAATTGTTGTAAATAATATTTATGTTGGCAGCGACTGGTGCTTAACACCTACAGTTATGGCCATAGCCAAAAGGCTGTGAGGCCATAGCCAGCGGCTATTTATGGCCAGAAACTGGCCGCAAATGTGAGCTACTTAAAGTCGTCTCATATTTCAGCAGCTTTATGGCATAAATGCATTATAATTTAAGCCCAATGATGCCCACCTGTTGGCAGTCGCCGAAAGTCGTTGTCACGTATAGACTTACAAACGTACATCAGCTTTTATGCACAACTGTACATGAAATATGAGTTAACAGTTCAAACCGAACTCTGACTTACAGACGGTTTGTAATGTCTATCGACTGCACTTTGAGAAAAACCAAAAGATTTCGTACTTGCATACAAAATTTAATGAGCCAGAATATTTTTGATCCAAGACCGCACTATTTATTTAAGCAGGTTTTAAAAATTTATTTAACAAACTAAATTAATCTTTCTGTAAGATCTTGCCCTATTCATATTATCCATTCTGAAAACCTCATTGAAATTGGTTAACAAACACAGAAGATAATAAGTAAACAATATCGCAGACCTTGCCTGGTTTGCCTTAATTAATCTGAATTCATTCATTATTTGGACTTATACGTGAATTCGATATCGAAATAAAATTTATTCAGGAGCTATATTTTGACGAACGAGTGATTTATATTTTTCTTAGTGTACTTTAGTACTTAATGGGTGTGCATTTAAGTCGTTAACAAGTCTACACTGCATTTAAAACTGTAAGCTCGCTAATCGCTGCAGCTCTTTGCCCACAACAACACGCACTAAATGAGCACGACAATCTGCGGCCTGTTCATTTGGCTATAAATAAACCCAAACTGAAAATTCAGCCAAGTAAGTTATTGGCCATATTATGCTGATAATCGCCACAGAAGTTCAGAGCAAGAGTTCGGTAGCAAGGCGCAGCAGCAACAGTTGCCGTGGCGCCACGCAGTTGCTGCTGCACGACGGCAATGTCGCCTCAAAGTCTGCGATTTTTATCTATGAACAGGCAACTTATCGCGCGTGTTGTTGTTCTTATGGCTGCTCTTCTGGCTCTTCTGGCCATGTTGCTGCCTACAAATTGTGCACTGTCATGTGAAGCTGGCTGCATTTGCATAACTTTGCACAGTGGTCACAGATCGCATGATATGGGGCACCAAATTGCAGGCGTATTTCGCATAACATTGAATGAAGCTATAAATGAGGCAATAATTGCAGTTCAATTGCGTAATATTTTTTTATCGATTTTCCCCAGTGGGAAATTGTGGTACTAAGTGGCTATTTAAATGGCAAGTTTGTCCCTGAAATACGTTAATAAATTTCACTGTTTTACAAAGCATACAGAAGATCATTCTTTTGATATGGAAAGAATACAGCTCGAATGTCTTAGCTTCGATGTATAAACTATATGATTTTTGGTATTTAATGCAATTGTGTTTGATATGAAGCTGTTCTTCCCAAAGAGATATTACTATATACGTAGATATTGCACAAGTAAATAATATTTCGCCACAAGAATCCAAATTTCATAATCTTTTGTACATGCCACAGGGAGCCCGTTTCTGGTAAATCTCTGGAATATATCGAAAACTGATTTCTTACAATTTTTACTATGATTTTCATAATCAGCATCTAAGGATGAATTGCTACCTAAATATGCGGAGCAGTATTATTAGACCCTTTACTTTAAAAAAGTAAAAAGGGTCTATTAACTTAGTGCAAAGAGGAAATGTGTGTAACACCCAGAAGGAGGCGTGGCAGACCCCACAAAGTATATATATTCTTGATCAGGACGACAAGACGAGTTGATATAGCCATGTCCGTCTGTCCGTCTGTCCGTCTGTCTGTCCGTCTGTATGAACACCTAGATCTCAGCAACTATAAGAGCTAGAGACACCATATTCGGGATTCAGGTTCCCCTATTCAGTAAGCAGCACGAGTTTGTTTTAGATTTTGGATACCTCCCCCCCTTTCTCCGCAAAGCGCAAAAAGCTACTGCAGCCACAGCTTTAAAGTTATTGACTTGTAATTTGGTACGTGACTAGCTTATGACATTCTCTATTGACCCTGTGAATTTCGTTCCGATCGGATAAGAAACAGCGAAAATATGGAACGGACAATTTGCCGCACTAGGCAGAGGGGGGGTGGTGTGCCATGCATATGCGCGTTGTTTTGTGCGTGTGCCGCTGATTGCGTTTGTGAGTACATATAGACAAAGTAAAGGGTCTCCCACTGTCGGTTACGTCCGACTGTAGCCTCCGTCCCACTGATCTGCCCCGTCCATATATTTTTTCAAATATTTATTTCTGCCACAGGAAATACAGGAAGTCATAATTTGAATCTTTTATGCACATCCAAATGACACATTTTTAATGCACACCGAATGGCTCATAATGCGCCGTTAAGTGCATTAAGATGACGGCAATTGTTTGTTGCTTTTTGCCAGGTTAACAACTTAATAATTTATGTGTTTCACTCTCGTTCTCATTCTCGCTCGATCTCTCTTTCTCTCGCCTTTGCCACATGTGTCATGGTCATGTCAGTCAGCGCAGAGCTCACTCTTTAGTCATATTTGAACCTGAGCTCGTGAGCCACTCAAATTATTCACATACACCCGTGCGGGTATTCACAACGATTTGCATGCGTGGCAACTTTGAATGTCTTCAGTGTCGCCGCGTGGCGTGGCGTCTGCCTCAGCTACGTCTTCGTCTGCCGGGCATAAACATGTCATATTATTTTTACTGTCTGATAAAAGCCATGGCCAACAGACAGTCGGACAGACGGATAGACGGACGGACAGACACTCAGCCAGTCAGCCAAGTCAAGCATGGCATGTGCTGGCATTCGGACTGCGCACTTGATACTCGCATTTTTATGATGATGCGTCATAAAAGGGCAGCTGGAGAAATTTTTTTAAAAATACAGCATAGCAGAAATAAATGCAAAGTGAGGCGCGTACAAAAATACATCAGCAAGCGGGTGGTTGGGTGGTTGGTGGATTGGGTGGTGGAGTTGGCAATTGCGTCAGCTTATCAATGCAAAACAGACGCTTGGCATTAGCTGGCGTCCGAGTGCTGCTTTCAGCTTCCCACTTCACGCTCAAAATATAGAAAAACTCCAGCAAGGACGGGGCAGATAAGTCGGACAAAAGTCGGACGTAACCGACACTACTCTCCTACGAGAAGCTGTACTTCTGTTTCCAAAATCACTCCAACTGTGCCTCACACTTAAGGGCAATCTATGAGCGTATGCACAAATCACAATTCAAATCAGTTGTGCAAGATGTCTGCTGCATATCTTCGCTGTTTCTAATACGATCGTTATCCAATTCACAGCACCAATGAAGAGCCTACGTATGTACATATATATACCAAATAACAAATCCGAAGATTTAAAATTGTGTCAGTTGTGGGTTTATGCCGTTATCGGAGGATGGAGGGAAGGTTTCAAAACAAACTTGGTCAGCATAGGAGAGCCTAATATCAAAAATTGTGCCTCTAGCTCTCGGTACAGACATAGCTATATCGATATAGTTCGTCGTGCTGATCAAGAATATATATACTTTGTGGGGTCTACCAAGCGTCCTTCATTTGCATCAACTAAACAGACCCTGTTGTACTTTTTAAAGTACAGGGTCTGGAAATCACGCCCTTTCCCCTTTTTTAAGCAGCTGCGGCTCCATTGTCTGTGGGGCGCGTTGAAGCAACCCTTGAGGGATTAAATTTCAACAGTTTTACCTCACGTTGCGCATTCTTGGCCAGCACTTAGCCAGCCTCAATGCGCTGCACCACCCACCCAACCACCACATTGACTCCACTCAGCCACCCTAAATGCTTTAAAACAGTGGTGCCCAAACGGAGAGACTCTCCCCATAAGCAAGAGCTCTCCCCATATGCTAAAGATCAGCGAGAGCTATGGAGTGGGCACCTCTGCTTTAAAACTTACTGCAGCTTTTCCATTGCCGGCTTTTCAGCGCTCCGTTTGTCTGTCCGAAGGTCCGTCTGACAGTCAGTTAATGAATGTAATCGCCATAAGCTGGCTTGTTTTCCTGCTAAATATATGTATATTCATACATATATAAGTTTAAATGAATGTTTTACGAGTTGTCTAATGAGAAACGCCTGTCTACAAAATATTTGCTTGTAATTGGCTTCCTGAAAATATGCTGAACAAATTATGAAAGCATGAGAAATGCATTTGTTATTCAAAAACACTTTTATGTTCGAGTAAATGAAAAGAAGTTGCGCTAAAAAGGTAGCTGTGTTTGCTCTTATAAAATGGATTACATTTTAAAGTCCCCTTTGGACACTTAGAATTTTAAAACTAATTTTAGGGTAATCATAAATTCAATAATAAACATCAAGATTTTTCAGATACTTTTCATTTATTTTTATTTTTATTTAAATAATGTTCTGTTTAAATAAATAGTTTTGCTTCCCGAAATAAATTGTACTTTCAAAATATAGCCAAATATTTCTTATAAAAATATAACATTTTAGTTATATCTTCAAGCATTTAATTTATTATATTTATATTATTTTTTTTATATATTTATTGTTTTATGATTATTTAGAAATTAAAAAAAATTTGAAACAATACATTGAATATATTTTTATATCTAAGATCCAAGCATTTAATAAGAATACTAATTTATTATCTGTAGAATTTCACGGAATATTATTTCAAAATAATTATTGTTTAATTTTTTTAAATTTTGTTTTATCTTTCATTTACTGCTTCACTCTTAAAGCTTAAGCACAAAGCAGAAAAATAACATAATGGTCCATGGCAAATAGTAGAGCGACAAATGGTAAATAGAATAAAATAATCAACAAACAAGATGCAACAAATAAGGTAATGAGCATACGCCGTGTCTGACAAAACAAAATACAGATGCCGAAGGGGAAGCAAACAGGAATTCCCTGGCTGCTGTTTGAATAGAATAGAAAAGCGAAAAGCATGTAAATGCCTCTGGCAAGTATTAAGAGTGGAGTTGCTGCTGTTGTAGCTACCCTGGAACTTCTGGGGAAGAGAGTGAGCGAGAGTTGTCTGGCAAACACTTGAGCAGCTGGACAATGTGTTTGGGTTTCGTGTCGCCGGAAACAGAAATAATTGTGGGAGTTGACGTCAGAGGGCGTGCACGTTTCAATGCCAAGTGGCCCGCAGGGCAGCAGGAGCGGGAGCAGGGGCCAAGGGGAAGGATAAGGACAACAAACAGCGGCAACATGCCTCATTACCAACAGTTGGCAATAGAACAGGAAGGAAACGGCACGAGTTGAAGTCGCTGTTTAAATGCTAATGAATTAAAATTGTAAGCGCGGCGTATGAGTAATTTAATTGTTGAAATTGTGGAAATTCCAACAATACGAGCACATTTTTGCCACATGTCAATGTCAAGTGCAAATGTTGCAGCAATAAAATGAGTTCTGCTCCTGGTATTTGGCATTTCCCATTAATTTTAATACATAAGAAATAGCGAAGATATGTTCCAGACCATTTGCGCCACTGAGCAGAGAGGGCTATATCACAAGCATGCTCAAGATATTTAATCGATGGCGAATTTGATCATGGGAAAACCTTAATTACTTTGCAGTGATTATTAACAAAAATCATAGACTCTCCAACTGTCGGTTACATCCGACAGCAGCCTTCCGCCCGACTGATCTGCCTCGTCGCTTCTGGTATTTTTTGTAAATTAAAGCTGGAATTGGAGTGGAATTGAAATCCTGTGTCCGCCAGGCATGTAATTCATTTTTATTTTTCGTGAATGCTTTTTTGTGCATTTTCTCTGGCAGCTCTTGACTTTGACACGAGTTGCAAAAACTATAGTAAAATAAAAAGATATAAAGAAACGAAGCCGCAGGCGTGACTAAAGTCCGCCGCATAACACTTCATAAAAAAGCCGTAAACTTTTACGATTCTTACTAGACTGTGTAGTATATAAATACATATTCCATTGCAGTAAATGTTTTTTCTTTTTGTTGCTTTCATCACTGATGTCATGTCATTTTATTTTTTTCTTGCAGACCGAACTCTCGCACAATCTGCAACAATTGTCGGAGAAGGCACGTTCCACAACCGAATTCATACAGCGGCTCAAAGGCATGAGTGACAAAGTAACGGTAAGTGCAGAAGCTGTGAAATTACAAATACATTATGTATACACACCATGGCTGTTTCATTCTGTCCTCAGGAATCCTGCATGGAATTCGAACGCCTGGTGCATGCCCAGTGCGAGGCGCTCATACAGGCCATCCACGATCGCCGCGAGTATTTGCTGGAGGCTATACGTAACGACAAGGACACCAAAATCAGAATACTAAAGGTAACTTGCAGTTGATGGAGACTCTCGCTTTCTTTGGCTAACATTTGTTCTTTGAGCAGGATCAACAGTCCAATTGCACTGGCAAATTGCAACAGACAACAGGACTCATACAGTTCTGCATTGAGGCATTGAAAGAGACTGATAGCGCTGCCTTTCTACAGGTATGTATCCGTTGTTGCCAGAAATAGCCATATTAAAAATATAAAATGTCGGAAAAAATACGCGCCACATATCTCGGAGTTAAGCCAATGTTGAAATCTAAAACAAATTTGACCAGCCGACTGAATAGACGAAACAACTTACCAAAAATGGTGACTACAGCTCTTAAAGTTTCCGAGATCTATGGTTTCATACGGACAGGCGGACATGACACCCTGAACCCTATATTTCACCTATAATTCAAAACATATTTATATTCATACTATTTCGCAATTTTAGGTGAAATTATTTTACTTTCATATACATATTTATGCAAAGCTGTTATATATTTAGCAAAATTGTATAATCATAAGTTTAAAAATTGTTTAGAATATCAATCTCCATCCGACGTTAGGTCCTGCCTAATCGGAGAGTATCTCTACAACTTCGGGTTTCTGCGGCTCAGGTAGACTTTCATCAGTGCCCTGGACACTCTTTGCCTGTTCGCGTTCAATAATCGCCTTGACGGCATTGGCTGCCTCGGGAATCTGCAGTCCCTCCAGAATGTAGGCCCAATTGTCCAGTGTGGCATCAATATCATGTTTGATCCAATCGTTTAGCATTTTAATGCACGCGCTATCCCCCAAGGTATGTTCCGTTTTCAATAACATCAGCTCCTTAGTTTGCAGACCAATCTTTTGGCCCACTCGCATCCAATGGGAACCAATCAGTGGAGCAACGTCCTCGATGTGGCTGCTTGTAACCATGAGTGGTTTCTTATCCACTTTTGCAACTACAGGAGCAGTATCGTCTACTTCCAGCTCTCGATCAGGCTCAGACACCTGCAGGGTAACCATGTCATGCTCCAGTTCCGATGGCAATCCAAGGTTGTGCCCCTTTGACAAAAGTTCCCGCTGCTCCATTTGCTGCTTCTCACGTATCAAATGCTTACGTATGGATTCAATATAATCGGCAGTATTGCGCGCCGGATGCGAAGCATTAGTATGGAATTGGGGCGATTGTTGGGCTATTAGACGCAGTGTACGCCACTCGAAGCTAGGATCGTGTTTGGCATGCGGAGTTTCCAGATATGTTTCTAGCTTGGGCAAGAAATTGCGCTTTTCGTCTTTGCACGCCTTCAGGTTATCTGGCTCCTGGTTCCACAGCCTTGTCAATTCCTCATTGCCCAGATAAAACTTGCCTTCACGAGTTGCTTCAAGTAGTATATCGCTCAGTGGTCGCCTTGGCGGATTAGAAGGCGCTAACTCCGGCTCGGGATCCGGCTTCTTGAACTGCTTGAAACCATCATTTTTCCAAGCGTTCCACATCTCCTCACGCTCTAGCATGTGCTTCACTGTGCGCACAAAGTATTTCCCTTTGGGCGGTGTCGCCTCCAAGGCACCGTACACACGCTGTTCCATATCCTTGATAAAGCGGAGCTGGTCACCTGTCAGAGTGAAGGAGTCATCTTTGAACTTGACACTGCTCTGCAAATACTGGAAGAGTATGAGGAACTGTATAAGCACGGAACGTTGAAATTTCGATGAGAACATTTGAAGGGCCAGCAGCTTGGGGCTCGCCGGATATTTGCCCAAAGGCAATTCGTCCTGAGTCTTAATCGTCTCTAGTTTCACAGAGGCAAGAGATTGCAGTAGGGTCTCCGTGTGCTATAATTGAGATAAATCAGTGAAGTAATTGCAGTTAAAAGGCGTACCCAGCTTACCTCTGTAAAGATCACCCACTGTTGTTGGTCGTAGCACATATTGGGATTCCGGAAGAAGTTCTGCAAGGCCCAGAACTTGGTGTATAAACCAGAGTCAATGCTGATGGGATCATCAGCCGTAGGGAGTTCGAAGTCTTTCTTGTCACTTTGCCCTTTGATGGGCAAACTGTAGTCCTGATGCTGATTGACTTCCGACTGTATATTCAAACCAGAACGTTCCGCGAGCGGTAAGCACTTGGACAAAAAGAGCAATATGCGTCCGGAGAAAACATTTCCATCTATGCGGGATTGACGGCGCAGTAGATTGTTGCAGATGCGTAGCAAATAGTTTTTGCACGAGTCAAAAAATAGCTCTTCTTGCCAAACATCACTCAGCTGTTCTGGAATATCGAACAGCTTCTCGCACTTCTCCAGCGTCAGCACATCGAACGCATCAGAAAGGAGTACAATAGGTACGGTAATTGAAGCAATCTTGGCACGCGCTGCATCCACAGCGAGACGCACGAGCACCTCGATGCCCTCCTGATTCTGCTTCAAAATCTTCAACGATATATCACGAAAGGCTTGATCTATGGACCCACGTAGATTATCGGATGTAGTTGATTTTGAGACGTAGCTATTATACTTCTGAATTAGCAGCTCCACGCTCTTCTCAAGAATTGCAACTTCCAAGGTCTGTTCAAAAGCCTCCTTCAGTTCGAAGAAATTTACCCACACCGACCCTGCTGGGTCGGCAGTCGAGGGTTCTGAGCTCATCGTTGGAAACTGTGACACGTTTACGTTTTAAAAAATTAGCTTGAAGTGTTAACAAACACACACTCGAATGATTGCAATCAGAAGAAAACAAAAATGTTGCTGCGTCATTCAACGAATGTCGTGCTGCTAGATCGAAAAAATATATGCTTAATGGACTCGCATTGTAATCGATATTACAATTATCGATAGCTTATGGTCTTAACTCATAAAGTAACTGCCGATAAAGAGCCGAAATATCCGCCCACTTTTATCGATAGCAAAAGCTCTTCAGCCGAGATTGGCTCTTTCTGCAATGTTATCGTAACAGACTTATGATTGTTAGTTTGTTTTGATATTCTTATTATACCACGACATACCACCAAAATGGCGACGTTTTGCGTTAAGTGGCTTGTGCTTTGCTTTTTCATATTTCTGAGTTTTGAGTGGCACCGTAGATACTCTTTCAAATTGCCCTATATTCCGCTGCCGCTAGGTTTAAGGAAATTTTAAGAAGGGTATTGAGCAGTTGGCAATAATAGCAAATTGGCTGTATGCGTATTTTACAGGTGTAGGATTCTTAAACACTCTGTGCGGGTTCTGCGCGTTCGCCCATATAATATACAATTTAAAATATTTTAAATTACATTACATTAATTACTTGTATATTTAAATTATTGCAGCGGAAATTTGTTTAAAAAAAGAAAAAGAAAACTTCACTATCACTAAATATTCAATATCTAATATATAACTTAATTAATAAACTATTATTATTTTATAGTAAAGCGCCAAAATGCGCGCGAACACACACACACATATACAAGAGTCCTATTAATTAATTACTATTTTATCGCTAAATGCACGCTTTAAAATCTTTAAAATAGTACGAATATTATGAATCAAGCAGTCAAACGAACGCACAAAAGGATTTGACGAGGTGGCAACGCTACCGCCAAACTTAATTTTGCACGTAATATCGGCGATGAAGGTGGCGCTCTAAAAATTGTCGCTTGCTCAGTGACGTCACGCGTTACGAACTTTTGTTCTCAAACTGCAAAAATGTGACATCGATACTATCGATGTTTTAGAGACTTTTAACTTATTGTTTTAATATGCCGTCCTAGGCTATTCAAATGTATAGATTTATTATTGTTTTAATTTCATATTTATTAATAACATTTTGTTTATTTTTATTTATTAACAAAAGTATAAAGCTCAATTCATTTGAGAGATTAATATCAAAATATTACAATGAAAACAAGCATTGGCTGCGTTCACGGCCGTTGCGCTCCATGGAGCGATTAACCGATAACGATTATTTTGCCGAAAATTGCAACCCTAAATGTGGCATAATTGTAAAATCTCGTGGAGCGCATGTAGCATAAAATTTTTGCGCTCCATTGGATAAAATTATCGCTCCATGCAGCGAACACAGCTGTTTAAATTTGAAAATGTAAAAATTTATCGAGTTATCGCTCCATGGAGCGCAACGGCCGTGAACGCAGCCATTATTTATTTATATTAGGTTGTTTGGTAATGACATACCGGTTTTTACATTCAAATTTCGCGCTTCGCTTGTGAAGTCAAATATAATCGTATCTGGCAATGCTGTATATCGTTTGAAATACATATATCACTTAAATCGGACAATGCTAACTATATTAAAATAGTCGTCAAAAATCAATAAAGAAACCGGTATGTCATTACCAAACAACCTAATATATACATACATGTTATCACAATTCATTTGTTTAGAACTTTGTTGATTACATTAAAAATAACCAGAAGGGGCGGAGCAGTCGGACGGGCCCGACCGTAGAATACTCTGTGCCCTTTATTTTATATAGTACAAGCGTTGCAGCATTACTTCTTCTTCTTTCTTTTTTATGTGCGCCAACTGCGCTACTGCTGCTGCTGCGCTGCAGGATTTTGAACTTATATGTGAATATAAGTTTAAAGACATAGTTTTCTTAATTGTTCAATAGCCAATTATTTCGGCTCATAAAAATAATTGTCAGCAACGCGCAAAATGCATAGAGATGGAAAATTTTCTCAAAAACATCGATAGTGAGAAAAACATCGATTGCTTTAAGCAAAATGAAAAACATCGATAGAATGAATAGTGCTTCGATGTTTGCCAGCACAATAGTACATACATGATGTTCGTGTTTAATGTGTGTTTGTGTTTATTTCATCATGCACCGTGCGCGGGTTAATCGATGCACTGTATAGCCGTGTCACTCACACTCACTATTCAACGCTCTTTCACTCGCACTTATAGTATCAAAAAGACTACGATTTTGCCGAGTGTATTATTTCGTCATGGGATAGAAAACACTTTATCTTGCACTCTTCGAGTTCAATTCTCTGTCCTACATATACCGCGATCTGCGGATTTGGTCAAGATTATAGTACATGTACTCTATGGGGTCTGCCATGCGGCATTCTGCCTTATACATACATTCACACAAAGTTGTTAACTCAGTTTTTACTTATTTGCTATGGTTACAGGGTACACAAATCAAATTAATATATAATTAAAAAATAAATATGCATTTTCAAATAGGTTAATGACAAGCATTAATAGAATTCTGAAACTAGCTAAATTGGCAACTCTGCATGTGACCCTGCTTATGTATATATTTAATAAAATAATTTGTATATTATTTTCGATTCAGGTTGGCTCCATGTTAATCAATCGCGTGGCTAATACGGACATGACCTGGCATCAGGAGGTCACCAATGCCGCTCCACGTGTCTCTCCCATCGTAGATTTGACGCTGGACGACGCAGCCCTGGCACGCGCTATTGACAATTTAAATTTTATTCAAATGAAAGGTGCGTAAACATAAATGTATTACAATTTTAACCAAATGTCTTAAACTAATCAAAATTGCTAAGAATTTGTTGCAAGTAAATAATCCAAAAGCTTACACCTGAAAGCTTGATTTTAACAAGAACTCAGTAAAAAATACTGCTAGCTTTAAAAGAATTGTATAGTTTTTAGCAAAGCTGCAAACTTAAGAATTATTTTTACTGTTTTGAACTTCATCTTCTACTAAATGGTTTCAATTTGTTAACTTTAAATCACAAATGCTATGGAAATATATTATAAATTTAAAATAATAATTGTAAATTTTTACCATAAAGGCTTATGACGATGTTTGATTAATTAAAGGTTTTGTCTTTATATCTTTATTAATTGTCATTTTTTTTTTAGAATAAACTGTTTGGTTTAAGATTCAGTTCAAAATACAGTAAATAAAATTTTAGAATTTCGGTTTCGAATCGGTTTGATCGAACCTTGATTTCAGCGATAAACAACGTATGTATGTCAATTAATGTTGTAGTCCATTAGCGAGGCATTTTAAACTAATTTCATTCAAAGTAGTTAGTGCATAACTTGAAGCTCTATTAGAACTATTATACCCTCTTGGATGATTTGTCTATGGGTCATAAATATTGTGACTAATTTTTACACGCTGAGGTGCACACAACTTTACATAACACACAGACACTTCATGGAAAGTGTTGAAACAATAGAAAGTGAAGAAGAGTTGAAGCTAGAAGAAGAGCACTCATTAAGTGCCATTGAAAAGTGCGCTCCAGAGAGCGCTATAAAAATAGTTGAGATAGTTAAGGGGGAATTCCCAGGAGGAAAACCCCGACAGCTCATGCCTCTTCCCGCACTCTATTGTGTTTTATATTTAGCATTCATAGCGCAGCAGCAGAGAGGAACGGAGTGAAAGGGGGAAGACATGAGGCAAAGTGGGAACTGAAACCAATTGCAGTTCCATTTCAAAGGAAGGCCACACACAGATGCACACCTCAGCCAAAAATAACAAACCGAAAGCAACAGCAATTTAAATGAAACTGAAACCCGAGATACTATTTGAGCTGTGATAGAATTATGCGTATATAATCGAGCCACAATAATATTCATAAAATATGTTTAAGATGCCATGATATCTAGCTGTAAGATGAATTTCAAGTATAATGTTTTAAATGTTTAACTTTTTGTGCTTCTCTTTTATCTGCGCTGCCTGTACATTACACAACATTTTGTATGTGCCGCTTGCTCTCTCATCACATTGCAAAAACAAAAATGTAATTTAAAACAAACATTGAAACATTAGCAGTCAAAGATGAGGATGAAAGGTGTCCGGCAGGTGAGCAACTCTTGCAACTGCAACCACAACAAAAACAAAATCAAAATCAAATACAAACACAAACACAAACAAAAGCAACCACAATTTTCATTATACACATTTTTTCAAACTATTTCAAGTTCCGCAAGTATTTTCATTTCATTCCAAATTTTGATAAGGTTTTTTATTTTGAGGGTTTTTTTAAGAATTAACAAACAGAGAACTCAAACATTTCTATGGTGGTATGTCTACACACACACCCTCACACACATACATATACTATTTCTGTCTACCCATCCTGCTCACACAAACACATTGTCGGCCATTTTGTTTTCATGTCTTTTGCTTTTGTTTCTGTCTACGCGCCTACGCATAATAATTTTCACATTTTCATTTCAACAACAAGCAGAAAGTGCCACAAAATATTATAAAGTAAAAATAAAATTGGAATCATTGAGCGAACTCTAAATGCTCTTCAAAATATATGCATAACTATTTTTAAATAATTAATTATTATTTGTTGAATTATGTTTTATATAATTAGTTTTACAAAATAACAATGGTAAATTTTAAATGACCTTATGAGATTGTTTCTCCTTTTCACGTTTAGTTCGGTCGATAGCAAATTAGTCAGGCAGTCGATATAAAAAGTTATATATTTAAATTCATTTCAAAAATTAAAAAATGTCTGAAAAGTCTCAGAAGAATATAAATATTCTTTGCGCTATTAATATTAATATATATTAATATGTTAGTGTTATAATAGAATTCAATCATAGTATGCATTTCTATTAATATTAATTAATATATTAATAAATCAATTAATAAATCAATTAATAAATCAATTAATATTAACATAGAATAGATACATTTATATTAATATTAGTTCCAAAATTAAAAGACCGTTTGCGATGAGTTTTTTATGTTTCGGTTTTCAAACAATTCTCGCTAGGCAGGTGCTCAAAGAAATCTCTCTTTATAGTTTGAAACTCTCCTCTAAGGACAACCATCTTTGATCATCTTTTATCTTCAAATAGTATCTTTATTATGACATTTTTCAGGCAGTGTATACACAGTTTGCTGTCAAAATATTTTGCAATTCCGTTGCGCCACCGCATAACTGTCAACGGGGCACCGCTTCAAAGTGGCATACATACTTTTTACGCACATTTATTTTATATTTTTATTATTTTCGCCCTTTTATATTTATTTTTATTTGATTTCCTACAGCTGTCCTTAGCCCCGGCTCAGCTTCATTATTTCACGCTTTGGCTTTCATTTTTTATGTGCCTCCTCGTGACATTTTTGCGTTCAAGAAGTGACCGGGCTCAAGCGACTCTGAGCTTATGCTTGGTATCCCTTGCAGTGCTGCTGATTGAGCTCACTTCCTGTTGCCTTTTCACATTTTCTAATAAATTTGAAATGCAAACTTTTGTTTTTTCCGAGGTATTTCTTTTTTATACCCTGTACCCATTGAAAAATGGGAAATACAGGGTTAATAACTTTGTCAGAATGTATGTAACAGGCAGAAGGAGGCGTGGCAGACCCCACAAACTATATATATTCTTGATCAGGGAGACGAGCTGAGTCGATTCAGCGATGTCCGTCTGTCTGTCTGTCTGTCCGTCTGTCTGTCTGTCTGTTTGGATGAACGCGTCGATCTCAGCAACTACAAAAGCTAGAAATGCCGTTTTGGTTGCTATAGATAGGTAGTTATCTTACGCAGATCAAGTTTATTTCAAATCTTGCCCGCCACGCCTCCTTTCCGCCCAAAAATCAATAAAACCCACACAACCTCGTGTTTTTGAACATAAAAAGTTGAATAACAAGCGTAATATTAAACATAGAAGGTTGTTATTTGGAACATAAGCTTTCTTCTATTATATTTAACTATTCTGAAAAGCGCATTGAAATTGGTTAAGAAACACAGGAGATATAAGCTTCACAAAAGTTGAACTTAAATGTTCATAAACAAGCGTAATATTAAACATAGAATGTTGTTATTCAGTATGTATACTTTCTTCTATTATATTTAACTATCCTGAAAAGCGCATTAAAATCGGTTAATAAACAGAGGATATATAAGCTACTCAATACTGCATGTATTGCTTCGCACGGGCCCTGCAGCCCAGCAAGTGTATGTGTGTATGTATAAACAGAAACACACATACATGTAGAATAGACGAATACCATACATGTATGTGTGCACGTACGCATGTAAACAACACCAATTGCAAGGTGCCAAAATAAGATTGCGCAAAATAACAAAAGTCTGTGACGCGTGACGTCAGAGACCAAGCGACAAGTGTTCGAGCGCCACCTACCATGTGCCAAATTGAGTTTTGGCGGTAGCGTTGCCACCTCGTCAGATCGTTTTAATCAAGATAGATTAAATTATATTTAAAGAATTTTATTATATACTGAACGGGCGAGCGCGCAGCGCGAGCTGTGGTACAGGGTATAAGACAGTCGGGCTTTTGCCCGACTGTCAGGTCGAGCGCGCCAGAGCGCGCGAGATTTTTTTACCTGTCCTTTTGACATTTGACAGCTTGGCGCCTTTTTAATTTGATGTCAACGGCATGCGCCATTTTAATGCCACTTTTGTGGCATACTTTTGGGAGCTCGAGCTCTGCTTTTCGTCGCTGTTATTCGTGTCATAAATTTATATTGTCAGACCTCAGAGTTCAGGCGTTGGTTTTATGTTTTTATGGCTTTCGGGGCGTGGCCCAATTAGTACAGAAATTTGAAGCGCACAAATGGTATGGATTTTATTTGCGTCGTAGCTGGGCGGGGGAAGCTGATGTATAATCCGTATGTATTGTGCGAGTATATAAAGACACAAGGATTTATGCAGATCGGGGCTTTAGGTGTTTGCTGTTAACAGTTTTCGGCTAGTTGAGCTGCCATTACTCAACTTCTCCTAGGCCATTGATGTTTATGCCTTGTTTCGCTAAGTATGCCGTTAACAGTTTTATACGCTGGGTTTCATAGTTTATTTATGTTTACTTTTAGCATATATTTTTATGTAAATCATCTGCTTTGGTTCAAGGCTTAACTTGGGTTTTCATTGCCTGTTTTATGCCCACTTCCTGTGACGTTTTCGTGGCGTTTTCCTTAACTTTAACTTGTTACTCTAACTGGGAATTAAGTTTGCCAACTAACACTAACACTCACAGACCTGCCGATTTGTATGCCTATTGTACTTATAAAGCAAGTCTAACGTTGTGCATTTGCCACGCCCACAGCCCCATTGACGCCCACGATTATACCGACGGATTGCTCAGCGGAAAATAACTCAGTGACCGTTGCGTGGCAGCCGCCGAATCATTGCTTCGTGGAGGGATATGTCCTGGAACTGGACGACGGCAGCGGCGGGGAGTTTCGAGTGAGTTTGAATGCGTGAATGTACTCACGAATGTACTCACAGTGAATGAGAGCGCGAAATGCAGCTTTAATACGCTTGCCACATTCAAATCTAAATTTGCCATTTCGTTATTTGGCTCATTTGCAGGAAGTCTACTGTGGCAAGGAAACAATCTGCACCGTGGACGGTCTGCACTTCAACTCCATGTACAACGCCCGCGTGAAGGCCTTCAACAGCGCAGGTGAGGGCGAATACTCGGAGCTGATTGGATTGCAGACGGCTGAAGGTAAGTTGGCTCCTCCATGCCGCACAGTGGCCAATTTGCCCTCTTTAGCGGACTTTAATTAATACCTTTCCATGCAAACAAGATATGTGCAATTGGCTCTTTCTCAATGCAGAAGACAGTGCAAAATGTTATAGAAACTAAAAAATATTATTAGGGTTTTATTTATTTTTTGTGTATTATAGATGTTCATTTTAATAGAAATATTTGCCAAATTATTGATATTTAAACAAAAAAATAAAATATAAACTATTCATATATGAAATAAAAAATAATATTTACCAATTAAATATGGAGATTGTTTTTCGGAATCTTGCCTATCAAAAGAAACAAATCACCTTTAAGAAGCATCAACAAAAGCAAGTTCTTTTCGTTTTGTAAGACAAATCTGAAGAGTCATTCCAATGAACATATCAAAGGAACAGAAAAAACTAAACCTGTATTTTTATATCCTTCATTGTTCCATAAAAAGTTTGGATTTTGATACTGATATTTTGGTTAGAATGAAATAAAAATAAATGTGCCTCAAATTACCGAAGATCAATTGGTCATTTTAGACACACAATAATTGGTTAGTCTAATCGAGGTAAATTTTACCAAGTGTTTCTTCATAGAAGACAGATGTAGGTTACTCCACGTGTTATTGTTTTGTATGATCTAATTTTGATGGATTAGTAACCCATATATAGTATAGACATTAACTTGTAATATAAAACTATATCTTGAGGTTTATTTTCATTATAAAAACTGCAAGCAAAGAGATGAAAAAGTATTTACTAATGCACATAGGCAGTTCTTAGCTGATCAAGCTTTAACAAGAACATATATGTGGATTGGTTAAAAAAAAAGGAATTTTATTTCAATACGAAAATTAAGTTAGGTAAAATGCAGCTAACGATGCCGAATTGGCCACTGTGTGCCGGCCACTATTAGCTCTATTTATACCATGCCAGTCCATGTATAAACGTACTAGGTTTTTCAATTAAACTCCCTCGTCTCGGCAGGGCTGGCTCTGTTTTTGAGCTTCTTTGCCAACTGTTTTATAATTTAATCCTTTTCGGCCATGCGCCCGGCCAGAACCTGCTCGACTGATGGGCCATGACCTCCCACTTGGTTTACTACCTTCGCCTGTCTTTCTTTCTCTCTCTCTCTCTCTCCATTCTCCTTCTCTCCCTGTGGCCTAGCGTGCTTTGCATGTCAAACAGCCATTGACCCCTTTTGCGCCTCTGGCCAGCCGCAGGCCCACGGACTATGGACTACGGACTACGGACTCCATTCACAATCCAATTCGCACTTGATTGATGCATGCGCCACCTGACAACAACCCCCTCCAGCTGCCCCTCCGGCAAAGCAACCGCAGCCTCAAGTTATTTAATTTATAAAATGGCCGCAGCGCATGACTGATATCCTGATATCCTGATGCCCTGGACAGGTTCTTTTGCTAGTCCCGACATTTTATTAGCAGCGTTAACTTGCAACTTTTAATTGATTATTGCCCGGGCCTTCAATTGTCCCCGACTGGAAATGGAGGCAGTTGGGGTTGGGGTTGGGGTTGGGCTTGGGGTCGGGAGCTAGGTGTTGCAGCTTATGCAAATGGTTATTTTATAAAGTGTTTACATTGGGGCGCGTACGCCTAAGTAATTAACGGTTAACGAGTCACGCTTAATGACACGTAACGGTTTTTGTGGGCAGCGTCTAAACAAATTAATAAAGGGTTCAAGCTGCTGGTTCAAAGAGATCAAATACGTAGAGTAAGTACATGAATTCTGACAAAGATGGTTCCGTTCCTTAAGAATATGAATATAAATTATTCTTTTAATAATATTTATTTTAAATGTTATTTCAATAAATGCGTTAAAAAGTATACTAAATTTTTGTATTTATATTTATAATATTGACGTTCTAAAGTTTAAGCTTACAATTTTAAAAATCTTTATCGAATTTAATAGGATTTCAAACTATTTTAAATGTAATGCATGTCTAACATCGAATCAATTCTTGAATTTCTTTGTTTCACAAAGGATTTACTTATTTTCTTGCCTGGTGTACCATTTAGGGCTGATCCTAACTTAATATCTAGTCCAACGTAGACTTGTTTGTTCCCAATAAATGGCTTGATATTAATGCAATCTCATACAAAGGCAAACAATCAACTTAAGACAGCTTTGTGGCTGGCTCTTGCCACAGCCCAGTGTTGGCCAATAAAAAAGATGAGACAGCACTGCAGTTAGCAAAGTCATCGTTAGCTTCATTATCGTCATCATCATCATCATCTTACTCCAGTTACTTGCAGTCCTTTGGCACTTCCCGCCGACTTGCCTTTGGCCACTTAATGCGCCACAACAATAAAAGTAAATTTAATAAAGTACGACGGAGCTCGAGTACTGTCCGGCATTGCCCGTGGCATACTTTGCGGCGCATAAGAGCATAAACTATCGGACATTGGCATTGCACCGGAGCCAAGAGCTGCCGGAGGAGCCCAGAGCCCAGCTGAAGCGAAGCCACTTGAGCTTTAACAATAGCGCAAATTGCAGGCGCACACTGCACAGTGGGGCAAGCTGTGCCAATATGCAGGCCAACAAAAAGCATACCAGTCACTACATAGATTGGTATTTATTTAATGTGTATTATTTTTAATTTTTTACTCAAGTGTAACTACTGGTATCTGCTCTCATTCTACTTAAGGCTCAGATATGCCAGCTGCTACCTTGGATCTGTTGCCTTTTCAACTTTTTCTTCTTGAATTTTCACTTAATTTCCAGTGAAATGGGGAAAACAGGTTTGATAACTTTGTAGAAATGTATATATGTCACAGAAGTAGAAAGTAAGCATGGCAGATCCCATAAATTATATATCCTCTTGACCACCACGACGAGCTGAAATCCGACATTAGGCCTATCTGTCGTACAAGTGCTACAAGTACACCGGGGACTCTGAATCTCTACTATTATATTGTGTCAAATTCATTGAAAATATTGAATAATAATAAAAGTTATTGAAGAATAAATATTGCTCACTAGCAGCGGATATTTTATAAATATTTAAAAATATATTTAAAACTAAAGGTGCAGATTTTTCTGTAGTCAAGCGCATCCGACTGATCGGCTTGATACATTTTCACTGTTTTTCATTACATTATTGTGGCATTCTCTGTGTCTTGCAGTGGCCTGGTTCACGTTTGATCCCGTGCTGAGCGGCGGCGCTGGCTCCGGTCTAATCTTCAGCAAAAATAACGCCACCGTGTCCGTGGAGGGCTGGGAGCACCGTGTGGCGCTTGGCTCCGTGGGCTTCTCGCGCGGGGTGCACTACTGGGAGTTCACCATTGACAACTATACGGCGGACACGGATCCGGCGTTTGGCGTGGCTCGCATTGACGTGGCAAGGAACAAAATGTTGGGTAAGTAGAAGAGACGGAAGGACGGGCGCTCAGTGAGTTGCTCTGGTCATTGGAAATTCAATTAACAAACGACGAGTGCAAGGGTGTTTACGGTGAGAGGGGGTGGCGGAAACCACTTGAAAAGCTTTCAAAAAGTTCACAAAGAAGTGAAGGCAAGTGCACATGAAATCGGCACAACAAATAGATTTGCAGCGCCACCTAGCGTTGACAAAACGCCAATCGTATGCGCCAAAGTTTCGAGCTAATAACTAAGTGCCTGAAAGTGTGAACCGAAGAGCTGCGGTGGCCCGAAGAGGGGGGAGGGGAGCGGAGAGATTGGGCTCGAGCGAAACTTTGTTGTCAGCCAATATAACGGCAATGGAGGGCGTCATTTCGATTGGTGGGCGTGACGCAAAGTTTTGCCATTTCTTGTTGCGTGTGCGTGAAAGTTTTTGGCAAGAAGTTTCAGTTACCAGAGGACGCCGGCTAGGAAACTCTGGCAACGCATCAGTTAGGTGCCAACAAACACAAACAATGCGGAGTTAGGGAGATGAAGTAGCTGTGCAATGGCAAATTGATTGAAAATGCGTTGGAAATGGAAAACTCTCCTGGTCTTGGCTCAGAATGCGAGTAGTTTGTGCGGAGACAAAAGTAATTAAAACTGCGGCACTTAAGCTTGGCGCTTGACAAAAGTTTGTTTGCAGAATCGCTCTAAGGTTCAACCACATATATACTTACATATATCTGTATGCCTACATCCATCTGGCGGGGAATCCGAAATGATTTTTAAAGCAGCTCACGCATCATTTAGCACGTGTGTCGCCCCAAAAGTGCTGCCAAGTCTGTTGCACTTCAGTTGGAAGTTTTTAAATTAAATTTTCATACGCCAAGGAAATGCGCAAGTTTGCGTGCAGGTGGCGCCCCCAAGCGACTGGCAGTGACACTAACCGAGCAGTTCGTGCCAAGTTGTCTTTGTTATTGTTACTTTATGATATTACAGAAATGTAAAATACGCTGGGAATACCTTAAGCCATTTGCCAAAAGAGACAAAAGCATCTGCAGACTGCAGATGGCCAGAGAGAGATAAGAACTGAAATAGAGACGGATATAGAAAGTTGCAGGCTAAACTTTGGCACTTTGTCTCCTGATAACATAATGCGTAGGAAGTTGGGCCAGAAATATGGGTATAGGAATAAAATAAAATAACATAAAAGTACAATCAAATACATATTTTGTATTTTTCGATTAAGAATCATTCACTTTTGGCATACCTAAACACATCTTAGTTAATTAAATTGTGGGTAGAATTCTATTTAAAAAAATAGTACTAAGAGAAATTATAATAATATAATAATTATTATTTTGGTTACATTTCAAAAAATATAAAGATTTATATCACTTAAAAACGTATGCGAATGAAAAAACATACAATGTTAATGAAATGACATTTAAACACTTTTTAAAAAGTAATGCTAATAAAAATTCCATATCGCTACTTATAAAATAATGCTAATGATAAGAATTTGCTTTATTGTTTATAAATTAAATGCCCATGAAACGATTTTAATACCTCTTTTTTTTAAAGCGTAATGCTAATTTAAAATTGCATTGATTAAATAAATTAATTGCGATAAAAATCATTTACAATTCGCTACCATTGCCATAACAATGATGATAGTTAAATGCCATTGAATATTTTCAATGCGTATAAAAATATTATGACAAAACAATATCAAAAGTAACTAGTTAGAACGCAGCAGATCAGTCGAACGTAACAACCGACAGTACTTTATGCTTCTCTTACTATAGCTTACGATAAACTTGAAAGGCTGATATTTAAGATATCTAAATTCAATTAATTAGTTCATAATATTTTTGATTTTCATTAAATTGCGAACGTAATTGCCTTAGAGATACATCGACAAAATGGCGCTTTCGATATTTCCGCTGAAAGGAATCAATATATAGTTTTTAGGGTCCGTCACGCCTCATTCTGCCTATTACACACATTTCTTATTGGCACCAACCTAATAAACCATGTTGTACTTTTTAAAAGTACTGGTCTTATATATTAAAATATCCTAAATACAATAGAATAAAATATATTTTACTACTTTCTGCTATTTTCAGGCAAAGACGAAAAGTCCTTCGCCATGTACATCGATCGGCAGCGCTCCTGGTTCCAGCATAACTCCGTACACGAGCGCCGTGTCGAGGGGGGGATTACCACGGGCAGTACCATAGGGGTGCTGCTGGATCTGGAGAGGCATACTCTGAGTTTTCTGGTGAACGAGATGCCACAGGGTTCGGTGGCGTTTCGAGATCTGTACGGCGTGTTCTATCCGGCGGTTAGCATTAATCGGGGCGTTACGTTGACCATGCATACAGCGCTGGATGCGCCCAAGATGGATTACTTTTAGGACGGTTATGTAAGGGGCCTATTTTACTGGGGGGTGTAGCGAATTGTGTATATATAGCTTGACGTATTGGCAGTTATTGGTGTCTATAGCTTAACCGTAATGAAATCAACACATACTTAAACACTTATGCTTATATGTATTCTAACTGTAGTTCCAACATATCTACAAATTTACTCGTATGTCTACTATATAAATCTATCTATTCAAAATACAATTTACGTGACGTTTTTAAAACGAAAATGAGAAATGAATGGAAACAACGTTGCTTAAATCAAATAATTATTGAAAATAATTGAAAACATTTAACCAAATTGTATGTAAAATATGATAAAAAGTAAAATCAACAAACTCGAAATGTTGTTTTTGCCACACAAGCCAAAAATCATGCACCGTGCAAAACACCAAAAAGTAAATAAAACAAATTCCCACTAGGGGAAATATAATTATAATACAATTTAAATGCATCAATTTAAAGATTAAAACAAATCATTAGTGTAGTTCCGAAATTGCATATGTATTCATCTGTGTGTCTATTGGAAAGCCAAAAATCGATAACAGCATTCAAGTATTAACACCCAAATAATACTAAACAAGAGCGTTATTTGTAGGCAAAAGTTTGTAAATCAATTTAGAATACTACTCCAACGCCCATGCTTTTATTTTGAAGACAGTATGCAGGTTTTAATAAACTAAACTCATTTTGCTTAACATATTCGAAACGAAATTAATTTTCCAATTGTTCTCAATGTTAAATGTGCAATTTCTATAGAAAAAACCAAAAAAAGAAACAACAAATAAATAAATAAATTATTTAAAGCACACGCTAAAATTGCCACCAGCAACAAATTTTGCTTAAACAATTCAACTTGCATTTAAATACACATTATTACAAATATTCATAATACACCGCATATGATTAAGTTCTCTGTAAATATTAGCATACGTTTTTTAATTGTGTAATTACGAGATTTTTTCTGAATTTCTACCATTATGTAGACATATTTATAATGTATGTATTTGCTAGTTTTACATGTGTAACATTTATATTTAAAACTCTATACTTTTCCACATAAGGCTATACACACAAATAAGCGAAAAAATAAATGCTAAATTAACAGTACTCTGCATGTTTAATACTTATAATTGTAATAATTGATAAGAACAACAAATATATTACGGTGAAATTAATTTGATGGCACCACACGCAAATGCGTTTATTTATAAAATCATATGGAAAACAAATAATAAATATTACAAAAAATGCATACAATAAAATCTATTTATTGCCGTTTTATTATAGACTTTTATTAGGCAAACGAAATAATGTTTTGTTGTATAACTAGTTTTTAGTTTGATTTTTTTGTATTGAATCATAAATTCGATCAGAATCTTATATACTTAAAGTACTTAAATATTAATTGGTTTTTTGAACTATGCATAAATTACGCTAATCAGACTGTCTGTTATGACAGTTTATATACACCACTCTTTGAGAGATTTGGCAATGCACAGTTAGATTTTTCGTTGGCCCTTTTTGAACGCAATATCCTAAAATACTTTATAATAATGTGGTCGACTATTTCTTCTTGCCCAAAAAAAGTCTCTTGTACAAAGTACACATGCCCTTTTGAGTCAAAATAGAGTTAGAGTTTAAATTTAATTTACAATTTTGATTTGTATATTTTTATATTTTATATTTAATTTTTGTTATTATACCCTGTACCCATTGAAAATGGGAAAAACAGGGTTAATAACTTTGTGCAAATGTATGTAACAGGCAGAAGGAGGCGTGGCAGACCCCACAAACTATATATATTCTTGATCAGGAAGACGAGCCGAGCCGATTGAGCCCTGTCTGTCTGTCTGTCTGTCTGTCTGTCTGTCTGTCTGTCTGTCTGTCTGTCTGGCCGTCTGTATGAACGCGTCGATTTCGGAAACTACAAAAGCTAGAGCTGCCAATTTTGACATGTAGGTAGATAAATAACGTACGCAGATCAAGTTTATTTCAAATCTTCGATGCCACGCCCCTGCCGCCCACAATGAATAAAATAAAATACATTCGCCTATTTAAGAGAACACTAAGCTATTTACATAAATTCTGTTTTCAGTAGTTGGTAGGTCTATATCATACGCAGATGAGGCTTTTTTGAAATTTTTGATGCCACGCCCCTTTTACGCCCTAATCGAAAAAAACGAATAACAAGCGTAATATTAAACATAGAATGTTGTTATTTGGTATATATACTCTCCTCTATTATATTTAACTATCCTGAAAAGCGCATTAAAATCGGTTAATAAACATAGGAGATATAAGCTACTCAATACTGCATGTATTGCTTCGCACGGGCCCTGCAGCCCAACAAGTGTATGTGTGTATGTATAAACAGAAACACACATACATGTAGAATAGACGAATACCATATATGTATGTGTGCATGAACGCATGTAAACAACACCAATTGCAAGGTGCCAAAATAAGATTGCGCAAAAGAACAAAAGTCTGTGACGCGTGACGTCAGAGACCAAGCGACAAGTGTTCGAGCGCCACCTTCATCGCCATACCATGTGCCAAATTGAGTTTTGGCGGTAGCGTTGCCACCTCGTCAGATCGTTTTAATCAAGATAGATTAAATTATATTTAAAGAATTTTATTATATACTGAACGGGCGAGCGCGCAGCGCGAGCTGTGGTACAGGGTATAAGACAGTCGGGCTTGCCCGACTGTCAGGTCGAGCGCGCCAGAGCGCGCGAGATTTTTTTCATTTTTATTTATTATTGATTTTAAACTGAACATACTACAAATATACATGCAGGTAAATAGTATACTTTCTGAATCAAAACGTCAAGCGGAGTCCATCTAGTATTTACATTTCTTTTATATTATAGAACGTGAATTTAAGGCTTGGGTAAGTTTCACTTTCATTGTGCCGACAACTATTGTGAGCTGCTTTACAAACTTTCTCCCATTTAGCGATTTTTGCCATTAGCTGAAAACTTCATGCGAGTGAAAGTTCATTGTGCCAATTTCTGTGTGTTGACTGTTTGTTCTTTGGATTCCTGTTGTTGTCGGCTCAAAATGCGACAAAATGTGTCGCAAACAATATGCAACTCGCTCCAGTTGTTGCTGTTGTTGCTGTTGTTGCTCTTGTTGCACTGTCACGCCCACATCCCCCAGCCCACAGACACTTTTATAAATTACACACTTAACTTTAGCACCGCGAATAGCAGCGACAACAATGGCTGCCAACATACATGCAACATTATGCTCAGCAAGCGGCATGTGTCAACTGCAATGGCGTCCATTTTGTTGTGTTGCTGTGTGTGTGTGTGTGTGTGTGTGTGTGTGTGTGCGGGTATAAAATTGTTGGTTATGCAAACAAAAAACTTTGGCTCTAAGCGAAATTTTAATGAGCGCAACGCCAAAGAAAAAACCGCTAAGCAAGTTTTGTTATATGTATGTATATTTGGCTTTGCATTGTTTGCTGTTTTAGTTGTTCGCTATTTGTTATTGTTTTTATTCTGTGTGTGTATGTGTGTGCGGCAGACGCATCAAAGTGCAATTTTTATATCCGGATTGGCGCATTCACGTCTGCAGCAACTGTGGGGTGTCAACCGCTTCCGCTTCCGTCGCCCCTACTTCATGCATTAAGATGCAGAAACACTCAGAGAACTCAGAGAAAAGAGAACTCTTAAGATTTAAAATCTCGGACTGAGCGCTTGAAAAATTAATTAAGATTCGCTTTATAGTTCATTCAAATATTATTTACACTAATCTTAAACTAAATTCCGGTTTTTAGCATAATTCATCTGACTTCAGTCAAGACTCAATTTCCATTTCAACTTGAGTTATTGAACAAAACAAGATTCATTGAAGAGCTTTTTTCCGAGTGTAGAAACCCAGAGCGAGCGAGAAAGTGACAGAAAGGGTGAGAGAGGAGAGAGTGCGTGTGTTAGAACAGCAGCTGCTTTGCAGCAAAGCTCGCTCGCTTCATAAATCATAAAAGTTTCGCCGCACGTCGCCTGCACGGGATGCCGCTCGTAGCCTGCCCCATATCACAGTTCCAAACTCTCGTCCAGTTCGACAAAAAACAAAAAAACTCTCCAACTTGCAACAAGCAAGCTGCCACAACTGGCGCTAAGTGTTGAGTAAATGTTTTCACGCCTCGTTGCGTTCACAAATTCCCCAAACGCTTCACAGCTTCAGTTTCAGTTGCCGCTGCTGCTCCTGTTACTGTTATTCTTCTACAGCTTCTGTTGCTGCTGCTGCTGGTGCTGCTGCTGCTTCCTCCTCTTGTTGCGGCTATGGCACGTGGTTGTCGTAGTTTGAACTTTGCTTATACATAAAATAACTACATTAATGCCAGCAGGAAAGCCGCTTAAAAGCAGGCTAGCAGCGCTCAACTTTGACAGAATTATTCATAAGCCAAGCCAAGTTAAACAGATCGTTCCATGGGGACAGATAGCTCTATATCGATTCCATATGCACAGTCAATATAAACTTTTATTATAATGTAAACACCACAACTTTCAAACCTCCCTCAATTGATCTACGTCCGCAGGCTCCTCTTCCTCCGTTGAGAATGAGGCAGGGGACGATAGAGTTGGCGAAGTCTCCTGCTTCTCCCAGGTCTGCAGCACTTCCAGTATTCTCTGCTGAACCAAGCTTCTCACATTCAGGCTCCAGACCATGTCGACGTGATTCCACTTCTTGTTGGGATACAGACGATCCTCCACCACGTTGGGTAGGCGTTTGATCAGCCGCTGCACATCCTCGACAGCCGCAAAGTAATCATTCCGGGTGTAGTACAGGGCAACAGGTGTTGTAATATGCTCCAAGGGATAATCCGGGGGCGTGTCGCGTCCATACATCCTTTGGTTGTCCCCCTCGTAGTCGTACTGGCAGAAGCGATTCGATTTCCTGAGTTGCAGATAATGCAGAGGCTGCTTGCTGCTGCAGCCAGCGGGCAGATGTCCGAACAGCACTGGCAGCATGGTCTAAGGAAGGAACGTTATAAATAATTGTAAATCATTTTGAATTTAATTTATAAATATTCCCAAAATATTAAAACTAGCGCGGCAGCAATGCTGCTTCTTAGTCTTTTGTCCGTAGCATGTTTCAATGGACACGCTGCCAGAGGACAAGCGACGCAAAGCCTGCAATATTGTTTCTTGAATATCTTTGGAGTTTATCAACCGATCTCAATGCGCTTTTCAGCATGGGTAACTTTAATGGTAGAGAGTATGTGTACTGTTATTTTGCTTATTTAATAGGTCGTTGGTCATTGAAAATTTAAGACATTCCGAAAATATCTGCCAGATCTTACTCCGAGATCTCAGCATTCATACGGAGAGACAGTGATAAATCGACTTAGCTCGTTGGCCTAAAAAGAATATATGTAATTTGTAACGCCTCCTTCTGCCTGTTACAGGGTGTTACCATATAGCTAGTCGTTCAAACTTCTTATTACCTTGTTGATCTCTGCCAGACTTCCGCCTACGATTTCCCCGGTGTAGTAGAGGCAAGTCTGCCTGGCATAGTTGGAGTTGAGGCACTGGTTCAGGAAGATATCCGTGCGGGGCAGCAGCTCCATGTAGTTGCTGCCCAGGGCATTCAATCCGGCTTGGCCAAGGGAGAGGAGGGGCGCCTTGATGTGCTTCATGTAGGCCACCGGAGCAAGTGCGTGCATGGAGTGCACCTTGCTGTTGTACTGCGGCAGGCTGGAGGCCATCACGAAGAAGGAAGTGGTGCCCTGGGAGTGGCCAAAGTAGCTCAGCTTCTGGTGGCCAGTCTTATCCAGCACAAAGTCAATCATGGCTGGCAGATCGTAAACGCCAATTTCGTGCCACGAGAAGTTCCAGTAAGCCCTGTTGCTATTCGGATTCAAAATGGCGTGCCTGCGCGAGTAGCGATTCCCTCTCGTATTGCCCAGCCAGACATCGTAGCCTGCATCATAGAGAAAATACCCCAAGCCACTCTGCGGACCCATCATAATCCAGGTGGCCGAGGTGTCCACCAGTCCGTGCACCAGCAGCACGGGCTTGGCTCCGGGTCGTGGCATGCGGTGCATTTGCAGCATGTACTTGTCCTCTGTGGTCACCCAATGGGCCTGCGCCGGGTATTTGTACTTGGCCAGCAGTTCCAGCTGAGATGATACGGGATTAATATTTATTTGAAAATAAACCAGAAAGGACGCAGCAGAGCAAATCACTATACTTAGTATTTCAATAATTACTAAAAATTAATTAAATGTCGTTGTATGTATATACATTTGTGTGTCCTAGGGGCTCCGCCTCCTGGGGGTAAATCACTGTGAAACTCTCGCTGTATAACTCTTGCTGGAGCAACTCCCGTTGCCCAAACTTTCACTGACCCAACTCTCTTTGACTCAACTCTCGCTGGCCAAGCTCTCACTGGCCCAACTCTCTCCAGCTGAACTCTCGCTGGTCCAACTCTCGCTGATCCAACTCTCACTGGTCGAACTATCGGTGGTCCAACTTTCATTAGTCCAACTTTCGTTGACCGAACTGTCGGTTAGTTTCAGAGAAGCAGGGGTTCCTACGGTTTGACGGACATGGGTATATCGGCCTGAGCAAGAATATACTACTAACTAGAATTAGAATATTCTACAATATACTATACTACTTTGTCGGGTCTACTCCAATTTCTGCCTGTTACACACTTTCCTTAATAGACCACTTTGTGACTTTTTGAAGACCTTTTTCAGTCACTCACCGTAGTCAGATGCGCATCTTCAATGGCCGAAGCCGGATAGTTGTCTTCGAGGAAGCCGGCAGCGCTATTCGACCAGGTTAGGCTGAGGCACAGCATGCCCAGAATTTGCCGCCATCCGCAAGCGAATGTTTGTGGCATGGCGTAACGAAACTGAACTGATTTCCTCTCCCAAAGCACTCTGGGAGCCATTAGCAATTAGTTGCGCCAGCTCTCAGTCAAAGCTTATCGAACTGACATCGGACACTGAATAATGTCAATATAGCGGTTGAAACGAATTCTAAGGCACGACAGGTGCAAAGTACATTAGAGTTTCAATAAACCAATTAAATTAATCAGTTATTGACAACCGACGGATCAACACTTTTCTCATATACACTGAGCAAAAATTGGGTTTTAAGTTTAGACTTTTCGTTTAAATTTTTAATTCGCAATTCAGACTTGAAAAGAGCTTGTTAATTTTAAAATTGACCTGGGAACCAAAAATAAGATTTTGGACAGGAACTAAATAAAGTCAATTCATTGTGTTATGCATTTATTTTCTTTAAATAATAAAAACATAATTTAGTGAATATTTTGAAAACTAGTTCAATGAGCTTTTCATACTTTTCATTTTCATATGTATGTTTAATACCAGAGTATAATAATTTTATCAACTGTTTGGAACACGGTTTTACAAATGGATTCAGTTTAGTTTTAGGATTTAAGTTAAAATTCTTCAGAATACAGGCTTAGAATGGGTTCGTGCCCAATAATAGAAATTAGTGTTAGTTTGCCAATCCTAAAACACACTCAAAAAATATTGAATATTTTCTTATATTACTTTGGTAATACATTTTTTTAATGATTTATCCCGATAAAAAGTTTATTGAGTTAAGAGATAAGTACTTAAATTTTATTGTAATTTATATTAGTAATAGTATTTAAATTACACCAAATCTATTTTCTCAGTGTACAGTGCCAATCAATTAGCCAATCAATCAGTTGGCCCGTCTGTCAGTCATTCTGAGTTTCACTTGTAGTATGTGTGTCCAGGGCTATAGAAATCGAAATGGAAATTCTAGCTAAACTCAGCTAATCAAATTTCACGGCGGCTTTTCAAACTGTTTGCTAGGGTAATTGAAAAATTAAATTTTTAATGCTATTTCGGACTCAGCGCTGCTAAAAAGAGAAGCCAGAGTGAATATGTGAGCAGAGTCAACGTCTACTCAGCTCTTTCGGAGAGAGAAAGAGTGTGGAAAATTATATAAGTATGATATTTTAAGTTCTTTTCATTTTCAATTGACTCATTGTCACTCTCTCTCTCTTTCTCGCTCTCTGTCTCCTGATTTTCTTTCTCTCTCTGAAAAGGTAATCACGAATGAAGCAGAACGGTCTAGAATATTATTGTCATCGTGATTAGTGTAGCAGTAGATTTGCAGTTTTAAGGTTAATTGGTTTGTGTTTACGTAATTATAGTCTGATCTATCTATATTGTACATGGAGTTGTGAAACATTAACATCAGCATTATATTTCTATATTTAATTACTATATTTATAGCGTATTTCTAGTTCGCTTTGCCCGATAAACTGTGATTCGTAGTCGCTTTTTATTCGACTTGTTGTGCAGGCAAACATGGGCATCGCTTTCAATTCACGCTGGGCCTGTGTCATCGTTTTTTACAATTGATTGGCAAAAATTGATTTCAGCTTTTGCATAAAATATTTGCCAGCCTTTATTTGCGCCAACTGGTGTTCCCTGTCAGGCAGTCGGACAGGACGCCATAGAACGCTGCCCGACTCCGGCATGGACTCCGTGAATGCCTGCTAGGAACGGAGGCTCCGGAGGCTCCGGTGGCTGGGCAACGTTTCGACATTTGACAAATAACTTAATTCGACGTTGTCACCACATGTTCGCCATGGCAGACAGGCGCTGTCAACTGTGCTCACAGTGGGCGGTGGACGGGCGGTGGACGGTGGGCGTGGCCATGCATGAGTTGGCCGAAATGTTAAAGCTTAAACCGAAGTGAAGTTTGATTTAAAATTTTGGCTGTATTTCATTTTCGAAACTTTTCCCAGACACAATGCAGAATTTTACTTTCGCAATCGCTGGCATTTGATTCGATGCACTTTTGACCTACTTTCCGGCCTGTCCTACCATTCAAATTGCCAGTCAGTCAGTCAGTCAGTCAGTCAGTCGGCCAAATTAGGCAATTCCCTCCGCTCCAGAAAAGGCAATCAACGTCAGCGCATTGGCTGCTTTGAAGCTTGGCGCGTGCTGTGACAATTAGCTAGTCTGTACTTTGCCACTAAGTGCCAATCAGAGGGCAATCGGTGTTTGGCTACACGACTTGCCACACAATGTTGCAAGCAGGAAAAACCATTTTTGAGCATACCAGTGCTCCGAAAGGATACAGTCGGACGTAACCGACAATGGGAGACCTTGTACTTGGTGGTATAAAACAAATCACAAATCGAATGCACTTATTGCACTTTCATCCATATAGCTCCCCTCTTTGCCTAGTGGAGCAAATTGTCTGCTGCGTATCTTTGCTGTTTCTTATACTACCGTAATGCAATTCACTGCATCGATCGAGAATGTCATAATCTACGAACGGGACAAATAGGGTAGTCCATAACATTAACCTGATGTGCTTGAAACAAATGCGATCCTACATACCAAAAATGGTGTCTCTAGCACATATAGTTTGCAATATTTAGGACGGACAGACGGATATGGCTAAATCGACGCAGATCGTCCCGGCCTGTGATGTCTCCTTCTGACTGTTATACACATTTTTCATTTGCAGTAACCTAATAGACCCATTTGTAGTTTTTGTAAGTACAGGGTCTAAAAACCAGCTCAGACCGTGGGCGGCTATTAAAACGAGACCAATCAATTGGCCAGCCCTTTAGCCATTGTCTTACCTCAGTTGCCTTGGCTCTCTAAACGCCTCGAGCTCGCCTCACAGAGCTGAGCTCGTTAGGAGTGTTCGTATAAGTCAGCGAGCATCTGTTTCCTTAAGATTATGATCAGCATTGTTTAGTCGCAGCATTTAGACTGCCACTTGGCCATTAGTTGCAGCAGCTGCCTGCCCCTTTGCTCCGAAAGTCGGGGGCAGATGGAGCTCCATTGGCCACGCACGTGACTTTTAATCACGCGCGCATAAAATTGTATGCGAAATCAGGGAAAGGGAGCACCAGGAAAACAGCGAATGGCCAATTTATAGAGGCGCTAGCCTGGTTTATAGCTTGGCCAACTTTTGTCTCTCCGTCTGGCTCATTATAAGCACAAGTTTCAGTAATGCCCTTACGCAAAGTCTCGCAGCTCCTAAATGAGGTTAGAGTATATAAAGCAAAATAAAATAAAATAAAATAAATAAAATTTAGATGGTGTGTTTGGGGTTTCCTAAGATTCTCTTGCTATAAATATTATTTTATTATAATGTTTATAAGTAAAAACCTTATATATTTGTTTAGGTTTAGTTGGATAGTTTTAATTTGTATTTTACCAATGTCTAATTTAAATTTTTTCCATTGAATACAATTTAAATTTTAAACAACTTTATTGTTGCTTTCTCTTCAACTGAAAATTGTCTTTCATCTTGAATTTGATATTAGATGAATAAAAGTACTGCAAGTAACTTAAATTAATTAAAATATATGGCATAAACAAATCAATAGTTTTTTTCAGCTGTTAATAGTTTCTATTTTGTTACTTTTTAATTCTTTATATAAAGAAGTATTTAAAAATATTAAATATAAATATATATACATATATATAACTTAAATATAAATAAATAAAAAATAAAATATTTAATTCACACTCAAAAATCTTTGTTAATTTTTTGAAACGTAAAAAATGCCAATTGATTTCTTCTACTATTACTACTATTAAATTCATAGAGCATTTCAATGTCGTCTTTCACACAACACGCCTCTCACTTACTATTTCACGCATTTTATTACCAAGTGAAAAGCAGCCTAGGCTTTGTCTGTTTTTATTCTTTTTGCGCCATTTGCAAAGTTGAGACCTTGGAAAAGGGCCAAAAGTTAGCGCTGCTTAAACAGTTAGGCGTAGACAAACTTTACAACTTGGCCGAACTTTGAAGACCCTTACCCTAACCACCTACTTGGCCAGACAAGAACGCTTTTGTCTCCCCATGCGCCACTTGACTTTAACCTCTTCAAGTTGTTCCTGGGACCCGCTGTCTGTCTGGCGATCTCAGATGAGGAGGGACAGACGGAGCAAGGACTCGACTGGACACGCGGAGTTGGAGTCATGTTATTATGCTTTCGGACTCGCCCCAATGCCAATTACAATACGTTTGCTTCGGCTTGTACATTTCAGAACTGGACTCCTTCCACATGCCACATGCCACATACAATCTGCCACTTTCCAGGGGCACGCCTCACTTGGATGGTCTGCATTTCGCTGTAGTTGTAATTACTTTTGGAATGAGCTGAGCTTTAAGCTCGACGCTTGCCAATTGCCATAGCCATTCGACAAATATGCAGCAAATTTAATTTAATAACGCCATAACACAATACTATTTAAGTTAATTAATTTCGAAATTTAATTCAATTCCATTCTTTGAAGCTAACAACAAAATGTATATTTGAAATTCACCGGCCATAAACTTCGCAGTTTTTAAAATCTCTTGCCATGGTCGAGTGGATGACGTGGATGACGTGCCGTCCGACTGTTAATAATATTGCTGAAATAATACGAAAGCGCCAAAAGATGGGAATTATTGTACGCTTTCATTAATTACGTCATTATTTGCGTATTGACGTGGGCGTGGCTGGGCGGCCATTATCTCTGATTTTTAATGACAAGCAATGGCTGCCTTTGTACGAGTTCCTGCTCCTGTGTGACGCACGCTTGTGGTTCGGGGACGGGGGACATAAGTGAAGGGGTGGATTGCCGCCCATCAATAAAATCAACGAGTGATAAAGGATTACGCACTACGGCCGACGGAATTGATTAATTTATGAAACACGAGAAGACATCCAATTGCCTCTGAATGCAATAAAACGTGTTCAGCTGTTTACACTGTGAAACACAAGTGTCGTGAGTATTCAAAATAAAAATGAATAAAAATACAAATAACAGATTATGGTAAATATATTTAATTTACACTTTTATAACAACTATTCAAGCTATCGGAACTTACGTCGCTTACTTAGATTAATAGTTATTATTAACGGCATTCCGAATAAAAGTTAGGCCTTATCTAGAATACATACTTGTAAAACTTTATCAATTATACAGATGAAACTGAAGAGTTTAAACTGAATTGCGCCAAGAATTAAGCTTACTAAAGGATTAAGTCTCGATTGATAGACTTAGAATTGTGCAGATGGGTTTGTTGATTCCCATAGTAAATCCATCAGAGGTTTACGAGTTCGAACTCTTTTGAGCCATACACTCATATACGAACATTTTTCAATTGTAAGGTCACTGATGAAAATGTTTGGCAATATTCAAAATGATTTTGACTGAAAAGACGAATTTTTCCATTAATTTTTCGTTATTCACGTCAAGTCCAGGCTGTTTCTTACATTACAATTAATTTATAATAATTTGTAAATTATAACTCGCTTTTGTAGCGCAGTGTATGCATTTGTATCTGTTGTATCATCATAAAGATGCATCGATATTTAATTCGATGCCATTTGAGGCCAATAAATTAATTGAATTAAGCGGCATTTTCAACGAAAAGTTTTCTTGTACTGGCGGCTAATGAACAAATGCCAAGAAGCCTTGAATAATGTGCAATTAATTAAGGTTTGATTTGTGTAAATTACAAAGTTACGTACGCTTCTGCTATGCACATAAATAATGCATTAATCGAGTTGAGTAAATGCGCTGAGATTTGATGGTCAGTTGAAAACTTTGTGCCTAGGCATGAGTATGATTGATTATAGCTACAATTTCATGTGTATTTCCGTAAGTTTATGTTATATTTTAATCTTTAAATGTAGTTGTAAAACAGGTGTTGGAGTGTACTGCATTATACGTATTTAATCTCAGCCTAAGGCATATTTCATTATGTGAAGGGTTAATCTGCTCAAAGTGCTGGGTCTTTTGATAAGCTCCCATTTGCCTGCCCACTCATAAAGTGTGCATGGAAATCCGACTGCCACTCACTTAAGAAAACTCTATGAGAAACTTATGCCTAAGTGCTCTTGGGAAGCAAATGGCTAACCCGAATCTCATTTCATTATCAATAATGTGGCCCCAACCTCCACATGCCACACTGATATGAAGACGTATAAATAAAAAGGACTTCCAGCTGGCAAAAAATAAATGTGCTTTAGTCCTTTTCATTACGATAATGAAATATTTCAAGAGCAGTTTATGTGGATTACTTGCTCAAATGTGTGGGGCTCATGCAAAAGTGGCCCCCCTTCTACAACACATGACGCCATAAACATGCTGTAAAACCCCATGACAAGCACACACACACACACACACAATCACAAACTGTATACATATAGATTTATATATATATATATATACAGGACATGCGTGCAAATGTAAGCGCCCTGGCAAAGCCACAACTCCAACTCCAACGGCTACTGCACGCCAAGAAAGGCAAAGGCGGAGGCATAATTATGGCATTATCACACACGCACACTCTCAAACTCGCACACACACTCGCACACTCACACACACACACACACAGGCACAAAACACTAACGATAATCAATTGAGAAATGTTTATAATGAAGTGCCGCGACCAAAGTCCTGGCACAATGCCCGACGTTCCTAAGGCCTAAGCACTTCATTTACCATTTTCCAGCTATTTATCGCATGTGTGTGTGCCTGTGTGTGTGCCTGTGTATGTGTTTGTGGCATTCGGGGCGTGGCAAACAAAAGCGCCAAACCAGCAATATTCTGAACTAGCCACCGCTATTGATACCATGTGCTAAGTACGCCGTTGACCATAGATAAACACAGCTAACACGCACATCCAGTCTGACCGCAACGCCTGCCCATTGTCCCACTGTGCCGCCGTCCCGCTGTTCCACTGTGCGCGCCCTCATGACAGCGTCCATCATAACTCACGGAGAGGCTTAGCATATCGGCAAGGGGAGGAGACACGGCTAACTGCTTACTGGTTCCTGGCTATAACGAGGGATCCTTGGGGCTATTGTAATGAAATTAGCATAACACACAAGACAAAGTTGCGCATGGTGCGTTAATTGAGTTTAAAGAGTTTACAGAGTCTCATTTAAAGCACCAAATTCAGTTAATCAGAAAAGATTGCTTAATTTACAACCCATTTCGATCCGTTTTGGGTTCACAAATGGACACTTTATTGGCCAACTCTTATAGCTTCCGATATCTTACCGTTTATACAGACGGATGGACAGACCAACAGTCGGTCCGTACTTTAACCAATTTCAACTGGCGGTGTTTGAAGCAACATTTCTGAAAATATTACTAGCTGTCTAAATGGGGTACTGCTTTAAAAAAATAATTATTTATGTTTTAAACTATTAAACAAAACTACTAAAATAAGCTAGGGTATACTGAAACAACAACAACAGGCTATACACCATACACAAAGACAAATCATAAACGAAACCATCATCACATTCTATAAGATAAGGAATTATGTGGAAGCTATGGTTATTAAATGCAATCTGGATATAACTAGTTCAATCCATGCTTAATCGGTGCAACCCTTTCATATTACCGTTGCATTGATTAACATAACTCAAATTTGCTTAACATTACTCTGTTAACTAGACTTTAAAAGGAGAGCAAATTGGCAAAAAGGGATAAAGATCAATTCTTGTTTTGCATTAAGCTGCAAACATCTTCCTCAAATATCTCTTGCCTATTCATTACACTGCCTATTTAATGAGCAAAACGATTGCGAATACATTTTTTTTAAATATAGGAATATTATTGTAAACAATAATAGGTTTTTGGGTGTTACCGTGTGGGCTGTAGTTTGATAGCAAGTCAGTCAGTCAGTACAAACAACTCTATATATATGTAGCTAAAATAGAGGGTGCAGGGTATTCCATTGTCCGACTGATTAGATGCGCCCATTCTGGCCAATCGATATCTAAGATGGCTAATTGTAAATAACACAAAATTTAAAAATTTAATTTAATTTGTATTCCAGGTCGAGCCAAGCCATCCAGGGCTTTAACCACTTACAGCTCTCCTCTATGGAGAGCGGCACAGTAAGCGGAAACATGGCAAGCTGCATTAGTTCTGCCGACTCAGCAGCCTCGGGTAAACTGCTATTGACATGAGAATTACAGTTGGAAGTGCAACAAAAGCAATGAGCTCCACAGCTGCTCTGACTGCTGCCATTTGTGGGCGATTGTTGGGCCGACTGTTGGGCTCTGACTGCCTGGGCAGGTGTTGCCATTGTGTGATTGGCCAGAGGTCTCTTCATCTAATGGCACCGACAACCCATATTCAGGCGAGATGCTTCTATTTAATTTATACCGAGAGCAGTGCAATGTGGGGCTTGGTGTCTGTTGAAGCTTCTGAGTTCCCTAATAAATGAGGTGAAGTTTGCAGTTGGAAGTTCAAAGTGCAATAAACTCGACTAGAGTTGCAGTTTATTGTTTAGACAAGGAGGGCAGCCAACTATTTATTTATAATTACACAATTTGTGGAGCAAGAACTTAAGAACTATTTAAAGTTTAATCTGAAATTACAGATTGCTAATATTCGCACTACAGACACACTGAAAGCTCTAAACCAGGCCGGAATACCTCATTCCCAACTCAAAGTCAACACTTGGCGGGGTCTGCCTTTGACAAGAAAGAAAAACTAGGAGTCCTGCTGCACCAAGTGACACTTAAAGGCATTTTCGTTTGTTGTATTTTATACTATTTTTTATTTTTGGTGTGGCCTCAAATGCAATTCAAGCAATGCACAGTGGTTGGGATTGTTTGAAAGTTTGCAACAAAAATATTTCTATTGGAAATATCGTTATCAAAAAATATTTAGAAAAATATTTTAAACATTCTTTAATGCGATTTATAACCCCTTCGACTTAGTCAACCAAATTTTTTATTACATATCTTTCCGATCGTCACATCGTCGCTATATAAAAGTAAAAGCCCTAAGCACTTAGTGGTTAAAGGCTATCTACATGCCAAGTGGTTAAGTTTTTACCTTTCAAATAGTTACTGCTGGACCTTTGCAAATTACAGGGTCCAATCGAATCAAATTATTGTTAGCAAAATCGACTAAAGACAAATAATTCAAGTTTTAAGCTTGAAAATTGGGGTTTGCTCTTTTCTAAATTACAACGCACCAAATCGCCAAGCATGCAGTTTAACTTTCAAGGTTTTATTTTAAATAGCGAACGGACAAATTAAAAAAAAACCTTGGATTCAAAAGCCTATTAATATTTAAGTTGATAAACTCAATTCAGTTATGGGATCGACCACTGTGCAGGGAAACTTGAGCGAGTGTCGCCAATTCATTTTGCTTTTTGCCATTCTTTTGCACTACTTTTGCGAGTTCTGCATTCTTTCTTTTGCATTGCGCTTTCAATTTGTGTGTACATAAATTTCGAAATGGACTTCTCGTGTTTGCAGTCGCGAAAGCAAGGAGAGAAAATGGCGCAGACCACGGGAAAGAAATGGCGGGCGGAAACAAGTGGCCATGACGGCCGTAGCCAGTTCCAACACCACGCTCAACACCACTGCGAATTGGAAAAGAAAAATAACAAAAGGCGTGGAAAAAATGACACGGATAGTGTTGCAAAAGGCAACTGCATAAATAACAAAGAATAAACCAAAGGCTTTGGCCCAAATGCCAATCGAAAGTCGAGGAGTTTCAGTTGGCCAAATTTACGACTCCTACAAAAATTTCCACGCATAAATTTTAGCAAGTTGCAAAGATGCCAGAAATAACAAAGCAAAATGTACATACACCAACAGAAAATTCCTTTGTTGCATTTGTTTTAATTGGAAAACTTAAAGCATTTTCCATCTCAAAGAGGCGACACAGTTTCGGCTACACCCAGCCCTCTCTGAGCTGAGCAATTTGATTGTGTGGCGATTTCCGCACTCAATGGAGTGTAAAATTACAGCCCAAGCAGCAACAGAATATGTTCCAGAGCAGCAGTGTTGACATTTTTTCGAGAATAAAAATCTCTTTTAGAAAGGTCACCAACTGAGGCTGATAATAATTGCAGAGAAACGGCAGAAAACAGACAAGTTACACTGAAGATTTTCAATGCTTTTTAGCAACAATTTTTGCTAGTTTTAAAATTGTTTTTACTCTGAAAATAGCTATTTCCCTAGACTGTTGACTGCCAGCAAAAATATTGAATGCGTTGTCATGAATTAATTTAAAATGTGATGTGCAAATATAATCAAAACAAGCCTATAGTTGTTCCTTATTTTAGTGTGAGTTTTGTAATATTTAAGAAGTTATATTTAAAAAAAAGATGATTTCCGCATTTTCACAATTTTTGTATCAAATGCCCTTCAAAAACAGCCAGATCTGGCGGGAAAAAAGCGGCTTTGGCAACAGTGCACAGCAGTCTGAGAAAAGAGTGAGAGAGAGAGAGCGATGCGAGGAGCCTGAAGAGAGGAAGTTGGGAGAGAGTGAGAGTGTGAGGGCGACATGTAAATGTTGATAGCAATAAAAGTCAAGGCAAAAGTTAAAGTTTGATTTCATCGAGGCGTTCTGCTTGATTGCCAACGACTCTTCCCACTCTCCGCCCCCCTATCCCATCAGCCCTCCCTCTACTCATCTCCTCATGGGTGTGGATATGCATATGGTTGTTCCAGACGCTTCGAAGCATTTCCTTACTGCCGCTCTCACACTTCCAAGTCATCAAGGGCCAGATGGGCAGAGGGGCAGAGGGGCAGAGCGGAAGACAGAAAGCAAGCAAGAGAGGTGTGCCAAGCGTGACAAAAACAATTCGATTTGAAAGCAAACACCACATGTTCACACACATATTGACATCAATTTTTCACCATTTAATGGATGTATTACGAGTTCTAAAGTAATGATCGCTTTCTAATACACCTAAACTGATTTCAAAACCAACGCCCGTACAAAAGATTCCACTCTCCATGCATCCGCTGTCGATATCTATAGCTCCAAGTCAGAGACATTTATGTATTTATTTTAAAACCATTTATGTATTTATTTCAGAAACGTATATAATATACATTTAAAAATATAAAATATTTTATATATAATTTGAAAACTTAATCAGTAATATATTGTTGGGAAAAATTAGTTGTTTGCGATTTTAGGTAAAGTGAATTCACTTTAAGATTGTTCAACGCCCAAGCAACTATCGAAAGTCCAGCAGAATCAGAGATAGAAAAACTCTCCGGCAGGGCCTAATGGCAACTTAGACTCTAAACCTTACTTAATATCATTATTTATGATTTTACAATATAGATATCCCTATATAGTATTTGTTAAAAACATAATTATGAGCGTGTTAAGTAAATATATCTGTGAGCTTTGGATCTAAAGTTCGCATTTACATTTTGAAGCAAATTCATTATATAAACATGTTTTCCCCTAAATATATTTATATTTATGTTTATAAATTATATTTAAGAAAGGATAATTGCACAGATTACTCTACAGTCGGGCGAGTCCAACTGATCCGCTGCCCCCATTTTGGTTTTCAGCTTATTAAATAATATGGTTATGCACAATGTAATCTAATAAGTGAAAAACTCTTCTTGACAAAATATTTTTATCTTATTTATTTTCTTTGTCTTTATATATTAAATAATAAAATTAAAATACAAAAAAAAAAATAAAGCCAACACAAAAGAACGAAACAAACTACTAGCCAATTATATTTCACAATTACGTTAAATTTTCACAAGCTGGCAACGCTTAAGTTTGCCTTTCACTGCATAAGCAGACAATCGTTAACGAAACCAATCGAAGTTGCATTTCCAATTTTAATTTTACATCCTCAAAATTTGTTTATTTTCCATCCTCAATTTATTATTAGTTGTAAAAACCCAAACATGTGTCAGCTTTTTGAGGTTGCCATACCTTTGCCAATACACATGCAGCGCTACAAATTTATCGCTTTATCGCTTCACTCGTGAAGGAAGCCATCGATAATCCGATACGATAGTCTAAGCACTATAAAATAGATGCAATCAATATTGTAACACTACCCAACACTGAACATTGACAAGTTCATAAAGGTTTCTTCGTGCACCCCTGAAAATTAGATTTTTGGCATACAGCATTTGTAGTCATTCGCCATCCGTAAGGAAAGTCGTAAACTTCATAATGAGTAAAAATAATAAATAAAAAATTCTGTGCAAAACATTGCCGAAAGAGAAGTTGAAGAGCGATTTGGTGTTCATCCAAAATTGTCTGGAAGAACATGACGTAGATTTCGAGCCAGCAACCAAACTGCAGCTATTATTCACTATGTTCTGTAAGTCAGCATAAAATTCTTTACAAAAAACATTGGGCATTGCATTGTCTGTTCTTGCAGCTCATATCAAAAGTGACCTAAAGAAGGCATACAAAAACAGTCTGGTAGTGAAGAAACCCTTCATCGGCAAGAAGCAGTTGGGCTATATCTACGCGCCTAATTCTTGTAATGACGAGGAGCCCGAGGAGGAGCTCGAGGAGCATGATTTAGCTGTATTAATGAAAATAGGTGAAACAGTGGAATTGATAGAGGCTGATCTTGATGCTGCTGCTGCTGCAGCTGCTGCTTCTGATGACGATGATGATTCGGATGATGAAGATGATGATTCCGATGATTCCGATGATGATTTCGATGATTCCGATGATGATTCCGATTACACTGGCATGTATTGAATCAGTTTCATACATGTCAGTGTAATCGGAATCATCATCGGAATCATCGGAATCATCATCTTCATCATCGGAATCATCATCTTCATCATCGGAATCATCATTGTCATCAGGAGCAGCAGCTGCAGCAGCAGCAGCATCAAGTTCAGCCTCTATCAGCCTCTATCTATGACGACGTTGGTGATGATAAAATAGATGACGTTGTCATGAACGATCCTAAATATGTTTGTACATATTGCGAGTTTTTAAAACACAAAGAGTTATTAAAAACTGGATGGCATTATGAACTAAACGAAGAAGAATGCAAGAATGACTTTAAAATTGACAATGAAGATGACAAGGAAGATGATCATGAAGATGACAATGAAGAATGGATAGAAGTTCCAGAACTCGGTCAAGATGAAAAAGAAAATGCAACTCAGTGAGATGAATATTTATGCATATAACTTAACATAATAAACACTTTGACTAATTAATTATGTTGGTAAATAAAAGCTATCGCCATCATGGGCATTTATCTATTTAAAGAAAATATCTATATCTATATTATTGGAAAGATACAAAGAATTAACTAAAACTTTCTGAGAGAAACATATCAAAACCAGAATGGGCTGAGCAGATCAGTCGGACGCGGACGACTGTAGCATACCCTGTACCCTCTATTTAAAATATAATTTATTTCTGTATCTATTTACATTAATTAATTGTTCTTTTCATATGTTTGTATGTATGTGTGTGCAAGTGTACATACACGCATACACACACAAATATGTTGTTACATATATATGTTTTCGTGCATGCTATTCACATAAACGCCTAGTAACGTGCTTGGTATTGCCATGCGATTACACCCCTATTTCCTATCCGATCACACCGCATTGTACGTTGATAGAGTACGCCATACGCTACCTACAAGCCAAATAACAAGTCTATAGCTCTAAAATTGTGACTGCTGTGTTTTTTACGGTTAGCGAGGAAAACTTGCACAAAATCTGCTTACTACATAGGAGAACCACAAATGGTGTCTCTAGTTCACATAGTTTGTGGGATCTAGGTGTTTATACGGACGGTCAAACAAACATACTTATATACATATATAATTTGTAGTATCTGCCACGCCTCCTTTTGGGTGGTACACATTTTCCATTTGCACAAACTTATTAAACCAATTTGTACTTTTTTAAAGTACAAAGTTCAAAAATCAATAAGATGGGAGCTATAGGATATAGTCAGCCGATGTGGCCAATTTTTTTATAATATATTTAATATATTTTTTTTTAGATTTTTGGTGAAAATTTCATTACGATATCTCTACTAGAATTATTTATGGCCGCACTCGCAAGCAGCGCAGCCAGCGCAGGCAGCGCAGGCAGCGCAGTCGTGATTTTTTACACTCAGCCCGGCAAGACCGTCTACAGACGGTCAATGAATTTGTTACAAAATAATTTATTTCAACAAATATATTGTCTGAGCTATCAGTAAAAAAAATCCGAAGTAGATTGGACAAGCTTAAATATATTTTTTTTTGTGCAAAACTACTTATGTCAAGGGGTATTTTTTTTTTCAGTTTTTTCAAATTTGCAAGTTCAGACGATGATTGTAATTGAACGCGTGGGTTATATATACCTTAAAAGAATGGAAATTTAGTTTTAAAAATATATATCTTTTTATTTTGATTCAAAAAAATCAACAGTTTGATCGCTGGACGCCAAAAACTTGAGACCGTCTGTAGACGGTCTTACCCGTTAGAGGGTTAATTAATTTATTTATATAAGCTAATTAAAATTGTAAACTGGTAATTTCAATTTTAGATTTTTGTAACTTTGCTTGACTCAAAATTTTAAGTCGTTTGGGCTTTGTAGCATTTAGCAAATTTCTAAAATTAATTAATAAATAAACAAACTAAAGCAGAATAATATGAAACTACAAAGAAATAAATGGAACAAGTTTAGAAAAATAAACGCCAAAAATGCAAATTATAAATAATAAAATAATTAAAGTTTATGTTTACTTGGGGTTTTATTTTAATGATGAGATTTGATAAAACAGATAAATATAAGGCATTACACATGTAATGCGATTAGAGCAGAGAATGAGAAATGCGAATCAAATATCAGTAATTTATAAGGCTTCCCATTACTTTCTCTTCAAATCTCATCAATGTCACTTGAGGATTTGAGCAGACTGTTTCCTCATGCTGTCTGTGTGTTAAATTGCCTCAAAATGGCGTTTCCAGACGGCGTTATGTTAAGCCCAGCATATGCTAACATCCATGCGATCCGGCGTCATCATTACCATTTTCAGTCATCGTCATATCATCACACACGCCCAAGTACGAGTAGATGTGTGTCTTTATGACTTTCTCGCAAATGATAAGAAAAGTTTTTCTGGTAGTACAAGCCCAGCATAACCCGAGCATGAGTTGTCCATGTCAAAACATATGGCATATTGCCAGGCAAACATTTAATGGTCTGCAAAATGGCCACTGGCAGAAGCACGAGCACGAGGACATTAAAAGTTGCTTAACCTTCATTAGACGCCCCATTCTGGCTGGCAGTGAAATGAAATTTAATATCTGTCATGACTTGGGCTCGTCCACGGCACCATCAGTAGACGGTCAGGGACAGGGACAGGGACCCAGACCCAACCATCGGGACTCGGGTTGCGCAATAAACGCTGCTGTCTACGAAGCTTAATATCCCATTTGTGCATGACGGCTAGGCTAGAGTATTAGATTGGGTTGGGTTGGGTTTGGTTGGATTGTATTGGTTGGTTGGCTGCACTGCATCCTAATGATATGCTTGACAAAAATTACGAATCACCGCAAGAGTTGGCAAACAATGGCAAACGCCGTGCAGCTTTAATCAGCAGCCAGGCAAGAAGCCAAACTCAATTTCGCAGCTTGTTTCACGCGACACCGCAGCGACATTCAGTGTCAACTTATACATCCTGTAGCTGCTTACAATGGGGCAAGTTCAGCGGCGATAATGCGGCTACATGGCCATGTCCCTTTGTTGCCTGCTTCCACTTCTGTTAACGGCACTTTGCATGTATCTGGATAATCGAATTTGTGCAAACAAGCGAATGGCATGCAGCTCACAAAAGCTTTCAAGGCATAAGGCTGGCACTGCACTTTGGCAATTATCATGAATGAGTTTAAGCCTTGAAGACTCTAAGCTCCAAAGCACATTAAAGCTGTGAAATAAACTAGAATTTTAGTCAACAAATACAGACTATTAAAAGCTCTGTTGGTCCACTTAAAAAGAAAAGCTAGGCTTTCTAAAGCTTCGTACAAGTCTAAATTTGATATGAATCTTAAGAGCATTTTTAAAAGCTGTTAAAAGCCTCAAGAGTACAACTCTGCCGAATTCACATAGAAAAAATATCAAATACTTTTTAATCGTAAGCGCTATTAAGTTGAATGCTAAAGCATTTTAAAGAATTTTAGAAATCCTAGCATTTATTTTGTTATTAAAATGCTTCCATTCTCAACGGCTTTACATGTTGTGGATTAGAGCATCACAAAAACCGCTTTTAATCAACCAGCATTAAAATAAGTTCATAATTTAGCTATGTTGATTAAATGCAGTTTTTATGAGCTCTACATTTTTAATAAGTTTTCACCTTTACGCGAATTGTTTTTGGTTTTTTAGATTTAGCAATTTTCTGTTTTATCGCATGTTTTTTCTTAGACATACGTTGTGAACTATTTTTGGCCTTTTCTAACTGTTGTAAATTATTTTCCAGGTCCATTTGAATCTTATATTCTTGCTTGGCCTGTTGTAAAAAAGTAGGATGAAGTTGAAATAATGGTATTTTAAAATACTCACAATTTCCTCCTGTTTTGCTCGTTTTTCTGCTTTTATTTCCACCTGAACTTCTTTTATGCGTTGCCGCATAAAATCAAGTTTTTCTTCAGCTTGTAAGAAGTCTTCGCTTAATTTGATCAAGCGCAACTTTCCCATGGCTATGTGATGTTCCCAGTAGTTTGAATCATTGGATAGTTTCTCACTAAAGTCATCAATACGATGCTGGTAGGTCTAGGGTAAGAGTCAAATTAAATTCGTTAGAGTATTCGAAATTTGATATGCCTACATTTGTTATATGTTCGTTTACTTCGATCGTAGCATTGCTAAAGCTGGTAACATCTTCGATTTGCTTAATAAGCTCGATCAGCTCATTTTTCAATTTTTCAATAGGTTGATTATCCTTCAGAATCTGCATCTCCACCAAGGTGGCGTAGTATTTGCGAACATAGCGCAATTCAATGGGCATACGGACAGTGGCCGATATAAAACTTTTTTTAGAATGCTTGATCAGCTCCCCTAAGTGATAAACACTCCACATAGTTAAGTAATGTTGACAACCCCTTTGAATATTAATAAACGCGTCCATGTTCAACCGCAAAGTGTGGTCTAGTTTATCATTAATGTTGAGCAGTTGCTCTTGATCCCACAGTAAATTTGTTATAGTCTTAAACCCCTCTTCCATAAAAGTATCTGTATACAGGTAATTGTAGTGTCGTAATATTTCGGAAAGGTCCACACTGAATTTGATTGCATCTAGAATCTCATCACTGTATTCAAACAAGAGAACATCTTGATGCACCGTATCCGACAAGTTGAGACGGTTAAAGAGACCTTCTAAAGACCACCGGAACATCATATCGGGCAGGTCATTTAATGGTATGGGGCTCGACTCTAGGGAGATCTTCTCCATGATATTAAGCCTGGTGAGCATACGGGTGAACGCGAAGTACAACGAAGACCGCTTCATTGATACGTACAACTCCTCATAGTCATCCGTACGACCTGTCAGTACACTCAAGACTTGCTCAGGAGCAAATTCCATCATTCTTTCCATTTTTTGGGTATGTCGAATCATTATGGAACCTGAGTCAAGAAAACTGCTATCATTGAGCACCGTCTCACTTGTGGTTGAACTAGACTTCTCCGAAATTTCATAAAAATCCATCCCGGTAAACAGTTGATTTAAATATTGATCCCGACACATGTTTGGATCATATGTGGGATTCATAGGCAATATCATGTCGTAGCGTCGCACCATTTCGTTTACCCTCCTAAGTTGCTTAGCCCTTCGGGAATGCCTGCTTTCCGGAAGGGGAGATCGCCGTATTTTTGCCATTACATTCTCGAAAATAAACTGTTCGAGAGATCGTGGCATATTTAATGTTGTTTTTTTTTTAACGATAAAACAAAAATTAAACAGTAAATAGAACTAAGGACCAACAAAAAGTTTTATTATAAAATGAATTAAATGAAACAAGTTTTAAATATGAAATATTTAAAACACAATGACAGCAATAATGACACACCTAAAATTAAGTCCCAACATACTTAGTAACATGTGAAATATTTGATTTAGATAATATGAAAATGATAAAACTGTTACTTGCAAGCTGTCTTTCATATCTCTATATAGTAAATAGAAATCTTAACGCCCTTTGGTGTAGTTAATCGCATCTAAACGCTAATTTTGTTCAGCTTGTTTTATTACAGTAGCCTAACAGCCCTTGCGAATGGGTCATATAATACGATTAGTTTCTCTAGAAATATTTCAGTCAATATTGGTATATAAGCCGCATCTTTCGGTAGTCTTGGTCTGTGTTAAAAGGATTCCAGAATGGGTTCGCTACTCCAATCTGCGGTTTTGGTTCTCTGCGGGTTAGCAGTGCTCGCATTTGGACATCAGTATAATTGCGATTTGAAATTACGGGCCTTCGAAAGAGAACAAGTGTTCATTCAATCGTTAATCAATAGCTACAACAAAAGAATTGGCGATCTTAAAGAGGTTTGCGAAAATAGGGAAAATCTACCAGGACCGTTCAAACTTGGCCTCAAGCAACGCGACACTGAAAACCCAACAATGAACACCTTTATCCAAACTATTAAAACCGATGGCAAGGGATACAAGCAGTATTCAAGAAGGGAACAGTACGGAGCAAATGGAACAATAATGGGTCCTTCGAATCCCTGGCTATAATAAAAGTTATCGATACAAGAAAATATTGAATTTATTTCAATTACCTAAAAAAGTAACGCGCAAAAAGATCGTTGATTGAATTTTAATTTCTGCTCCTATTGAATTTTGTTTAAAATATATATTTTTTAAAACTACATAGCCCGGAAAAATCAATTAAAATTTAAACCAATAAGTAATTATCTTATCTGCAACAGATTTCAAAGGTCTATATCAATGCAACCGTTAAATATACATATAAAAATATTTGTAAAACACCACTAGAAGTGCCAAAGCAATGCCTCTTCTTACTTTTTTGTCAGTACTATGCTTAGGGCAGTGCTGTCAGGGAGCGAGTGAGGCAAAAACTGCGATATTGTAATTTTAATAAATTCTGTGTTTCACCCATTTGAAAGTGCTTATCAGGATAAATATGTATATTTAACGTTAGAGAATAATTCATATATTCTGCACCCATTCCATATACATATAAGGGTTTTAAAAAAATCTTCTAGAAATTTTTTACAATTTCAGTCTTGATAAAGGCAAATGGATAAACTACATATTACACAATTGAAATTACAAACTCAACATGTCTTGCAAAAATTCACTTCAATTAACAATTTTTGAATTTAATTTATTTAAATTGTAATAAGCGCTGTGCTTGAAATAAACAAATTTCAAAATGTAATGCTTACAGCCAAATTACTGAATATTAATATTTGATACATTGCTGCTTTTAGCATAATATATCTTGTGCTCAGAGAACGGCCAATAGCTGCAGGCCTGTTGGTCTTCTTGCCAAAATCAATGCAAATGAGAATTTGCATATTCGCGGTGTGGGACGATTCATAAATTTCACATGCCGTACGCATATTTACACGCCGCAAGGCTCAGTTTTAAATTAAGTTTGCAATTGAAATGGCGCGAAAAGTGAAGGACCAGGCCTGATGTTCTGACTTTAAATTGCTCACGTGTGACACAATTTGGGACCTGGGGCGCACAGAGACAAGGGCGGAGAGCGGCGACAATGGCGGAAGCGGAAGCGCAAAATGTGAAAAATGCGCTCAGCGAACAAAACAGTTCAACGGTTGACGGGCAGAGGGCTAGCGAGCAGTGTTGCCACTTTGGCCGTATTGTAGCTGGATCTGGTCTCATTCGGTTAGCCACGACTTTGAATCATTTGGTTCTTATTACATACTTTCCTATTTTAATTAAAAAAACATTTCGATAATTAGTTTATGGTTCATAAAGCTATCGGAACTTCAAATGAGCAATTGAACTCAGTCGTTCAATAATACGAACTACTTCAAGTGCTTCGTTGACTTGTGCAAAATTCATAGAGTTGATTTTAAAATATAATAATGTAGATATAGTAAAATAAATATAATAGTTAAATATAAATATCAGTCAGTAAACGACGCGTTTGTGATGACCATGATGACGATTATGACAATAAACTTTATATACATATTTTTAACAAAAGCTTTTTTTAATTTTTTTTTTGTCATGTATGCTTGAAACGATTTATTTTTCAAAATAATATTCCTTTTTTAAGCCACTTCAAATTATATTGTTAGCAATTTTTGAAAAACAAAATTCTGGCAGCACTGCTGGGGAGTTGACAGCTCTTAACAGCTGGCACGTACGCGCTGCCACGCCCACGCCTAAGAAAGAAGCGCGAGCCAAACAATTTGGGAATCCCACACACACACACACACACACACTACTAAACGTGTAGGCTATAGCTTCACTCCCACTCTCTGTCAAGCTCTCCCTCCCACACTCCGCCTCACCGCCCGTAGGTCCCTGGCCATCAACGTCACGGCTCTCGCCATAAGCCTCAGAAGCCATGCGTACGTGTGTTATTTAATGCTTATCTTTATCCTTTTCCCATTAGTGTTATTGATGTTGGCAGTCGTCGCCGTCGCCGTCGTCGTCGTCGTTCCGTTTCAATCTCCATTCTCCGGCTGGTCGTATCCTTTCCGAGACACCTAGCTGGCACCTGTGCGTGGTACGCCTCGATAAACCTGGCCGGGAGCTAAACGTTGACAATTGATGCCAGAAGATGCCGGTGGAAGGCAGGCACGAAATCACGCGCTAAACATTATTTTAATGCTCAAGGCAGTCACATATGTATTCTTTCCGTATTCGTATTCGTAATCGTGTGTGCGCTTCACTCTATAAAGCAGTTTGTCGGAAATATTTAAAGCTCTGCTTCATCGTCGTATTTCCGTCGTATTTCTATTCAGCTGCCAAGAGGCCTCTGGGGGCTTCTTGCCTCAACTGACATTTATAAATGCGGATCTTGGCGCCTGGCGCAGCGGGCGGTGTCCTTGAAGGAAGCCTTTCGAATCGAAGCGAATGGTAAATTATGGCGGCAGATGCTTCAAGTGTAGGCATAATGAAAAGAAAAACTAAATAAATGACTGTTTAAGCTAAGCCAGATTTTGCAGATAAGCGTGCTGAAATGCCGAAGAGCTAAGCGAGGTGACAATTTTTCAAATCATCTTAAAGGTGACCTTAAAATACTATTCAAAGGTTACATTGTCTGAGGGAAATAAACAATTTAGTGATTGAGGCTTTAAAACATTAGTCACAAAACGTACTTTGTATTTCGTATTTTTTAGACCCTTTACTTTAAAAAAGTAAAAAGGGTCTATTAGTTTAGTGCAAAGAGGAAATGTGTGTAACACCCAGAAGGAGGCGTGGCAGACCCCATAAAGTATATATATTCTTGATCAGGACGACAAGACGAGTCGATATAGCCATGTCCGTCTGTCCGTCTGTCTGTCTGTCTGTCTGTCTGTCTGTCCGTCTGTCCGTCTGTCTGTCCGTCCGTATGAACACCTAGATCTCAGCAACTATAAGAGCTAGAGACACCATATTCGGGATTTAGATTCTCCTATTTCGCGAGCAGCACGAGTTTGTTTCAGATTTTGGATACCTCCCCCCTTCCCCCGCAAACCGCAAAAAGCTACCGTAGCCACAGTTTTAAAGCTATTGATTTGTAATTTAATAAATAAGTAGCTTATGACATTCTCTATTGACCCTGTGAATTTCGTTTCGATCGGATAAGAAACAGCGAAAATATGGAACGGACAATTTGCCGCACTAGGCAGAGGGGGGGTGGTGTGCCATGAATTCGCGCGTAGCTTCGTGTGTGCGCCTGTGACTGTGTTTGTAAATGCATAAAGTTAAAGTAAAGGGTCTCGTACTGTCGGTTACGTCCGACTGTAGCCTCTGTCCCACTGATCTGCCCCGTCCATATATTTTTTTGTTTGTTTTAGCTCACAGATTAGAAGAGCGAATACGTCGTTGATAACAGAAAACAATTGAATTTTATTTTAGGTTCTTGTTTTTGTTTTTTGTTTGTGAAAATTTGAACATAGATGTATTGGGATGTTGTATAGAAACATCAAGATACAAGGCGTTAAGACTTGGTTAGTATCCCTGTCTGTGTCCATTATATCCATCATATCCGTGTTGTCCGTGCTGTCCATGATGTCCGAAATTTTCGTGATGTCCGTGGTGTCCGTGATTTCCGAAATTCTCGTGCTGTCCGTGGTGTCCGAGATGTCCATTTCCTCCAAAAGATCCACCGTCAAACTGACCATAACCTCCATGGCCATGGCCCACAGGGTTGACACCATGGTTGAATTGCGGTTCATGTCCACCAAAAGATCCGCCACCGAACTGATCATAACCTCCGTTGCCATAGCCAACAGTATTGTCAGGATAACCACCATTATGGTGGTGTTGACCACCGTGTTGAACACCGTATTGAGGCATGGCTAATGCGGTTGCCACCAGCGCAATGAGAGCAACAAAGAATTTCATCCTAAGGCTTCGAGTTGATTTTACAAACTTAGCTTAGTGTATGGTTTCCCCTGACTTTTATACTTGAATCTTGTCTCATGTTATCAAAATCTTAGAAACAAAACAAAATATAGTGATTTTTTCGAAGACTGTTTCTAATGTCACAGAATAGTCAATGGAAGGGGTTATCTGGGCCTTTCGGGGCTTTACCAAAGCATAAACAAAACTTACAAAGCTAACCAGAATGGGCGGTGCAGATCAGTCGGACGCAGCTGACTGTAGAATACCATGTAACCTCCATCTACTTAATTAAAAAACATATTATAATTATTAAAAAACAAATTTTATTTAATAGAAGTTGCCAAAATATTTACGCCTGAAGTTGAAAAATGCTGCACGAAATGTAATTGCAAAAGTGGTACTTATATATGGTGATATAGGCCCATATCTTATCAGCTCATCAGGTCTGCCACGCCTCCGTCTGCCTGTTTGCGCAATCCCTTGCACTTCGTATAATTTATATTGAAAATATTTTGAGTAGGGTATTCTACAGTTGTTTTTATTACTTTTTTTATTTGTCATTTATTTAATTTATATATTTTTTTATTTATTCAGGCATGGGATAATCATATTGAGGATAGCCATTATCGTATTGAGCCATTGCTAAGGCGGCTGCTAATAGCAAAATAAGAGCAATGATGAATTTCATTGTTAGATTTCGAGTTGCTTTTAAAATCGTAGCTTATTGTATGCAACACGCTGACATTTATACTTGATTACTTGTCTTATGTAATCAACAAATTTCTATAAACAAAAAAAATATATTAAACATTGCTTCTAAGACGCGTGCGAATGTCACAGATAAGACAATGGATGAGGTTATCTTACAATTTTGCGACTTCAACAAAGCACAAACCAAACTTAATAGACTAATGCTTACAACGTCAAAAATAACAAGACGTCACTTGAGAAAAATAAAGATTATCGCACTTTAAATACACAAAGTTTTTGAATCAAATTGTATGAATTTCTAAGTAAGTTTTGTATGTTGAACAAGAATGGGCGGAGCAGATTAGTCGAACGCGCCCGAGTGTAGAATACCCTGTACCCTATATTTAATTAATTCAATAAAAATATACGAAGCGTAGCAGCGATGCTTTCTCTTGTCAATTTTTTGTGTGTGCATTGCTTTAATGCCCGCGCTGCCAGAGGACGAGCAAGGCAACGCCTGCAATATTGTTTCGTTCATATATCCTGTGTTTACTAACCGATTTTAAAGGATAGGTTAATACTATATTTCAAATTACTACGTTCTATGTTCAATATTACGATTGGTATTCGGTTTTTATCGATTGAGGCGTAAGGGAAGCGTTAAATCCAACATTTGAAATAAATTTAATCTGCGTAAGATAAGGACCTACCAACTATTAAAGACAGAATTCATGTAAATGACTGTTTAAGCTAAGCCAGATTTTACAGATAAGCGTGCTGAAACGCCTGAGAGATAAGCAAGGTGTAATTTTTCAAATCATCTGAGAGCGTCCAAATTAAAGGTGACCTTAAAATTCTATTCAAAGGTTACATTGTCTGAGGGTAATAAACAATTTGTTGATTGAGGCTTCATAACATTCGAATAGTCACAGAGCGTATTTTGTATTTCGTATTTTGTGTTTGTTTTAGGTCATAGATTGGAAGAGCGAATACGTCGCTTATAACAGAACACAATTGAATTTTATTTTAGGTTCTTGTTTTTGTTTTTTGTTAGTGAAAATTTGAACATTGATGTATTGGGATGTTGTGTAGAAGCATCAAGACTTGGTTAGTATCCCTGTCGGTGTCCATTATATCCATCATATCCTTGTTGTCCGTGCTGTCCATGATTTCCGAAATTTTCGTGCTGTCCGTGCTGTCCGAGATGTCCATGCTGTCCATGCTGTCCATTTAATCTAGAAGATCCACCTTCAAACTGACCATAACCTCCATGGCCGTGGCCCCCAGGATTGACACCATGGTTGAATTGCGGTTTATGACCATTATGGTGGTATTCACCTTCGGTTGGAATGTATCGAGGCATCGCTGATGCGGTTGCCACCAGCGCAATAAGAGCAATGATGAATTTCATTGTTAGGCTTTGAGTTGTTTTTAAAAACCTAGCTTATTGTATGCCAAACGCTGACTTTTATACTTAAAAACTTGTCCTATGTAATCAACCAATTTGTATATAAAATAAATATATATTAGTCACAGATTAGACAATGCATGAGGTTATCTTAGGATTTCGGTTTTATTCTGAATAGAGAGAGCTTATGTTCCAAAAAACAACCTTCTATGTTTAATATTACGCTTATTATTCAACTTTTTATGTTCAAAAACACGAGTTTGTGTGGGTTTTATTGATTTTTAGGCGTGGCATTCAAATTTCGAAATAAACTTGATCTGCGTATTGCTATAGGTAGGTGTGTATATACCATACGCAGATCAAGTTTATTTCAAATCAAGCACGCCACGCCCCCTTTACACCCAAAAATCAATAAAACCCACACAACCTCGTGTTTTTGAACATAAAAAGTTAAATAACAAGCGTAATATTAAACATAGAAGGTTGTAATTTGGAACATAAGCTCTCTTGTAGTATATTTAACTATCCTGAAAAGCACATTGAAATCGGTTAATAAACAAAGTAGATATAAGCTACGTAATTGGCAGCGCAGCCGTGCAGCTCAGCTGGCGCACGTAAAAAGGGAAGAAGAAGAAGTAATGCTGATCTGACCCGTCCAAATATTTTTCTTATGTATTTTTGAGACATGGCTCGTCTTGAAAAATTATTTTTATAGCTACGAATTGCCCAAGATGTTGTAAAATATAATTGCACAACATTTTAGAATTAGATGATGTCAATATATTATAAATAATGCATTAATATAATGTTATACTATAACACATTTTTTTGTTCAGCTTTTTATTCATTTTTTTTTTATACAATTTTTCAGCTTTTTTTTACTCTCAGCTTTTTTCTAGCTTCCCAGCTTTTTTCTAAAAAAAAATTGGCAACACTGGTCGTCAGTGCCATCGCCAACAATTATTGGCGTCGGTATTTGACAATCTTAACACACACATACCTCAGTAAAATAGCTATATGTGCAAAATTTGCTTTTACTATTCCCGTTATTGCTGTCCTGCTCTTGTCGTCATGGCAACGTATGTAAACAAAACAAATTTTATGAAACAGGCATACCCAATATATTGCTGCACTGCTCTTGTCCTCATGGCAATAAGAAACTAAGAAAGTTTTTGGCTTAGTTCAAGCGTGTTTTTTCTTGAGTTAAGCAAAATGCCGCTTAATTCAAGTATTTCTGACTTGAAACAAGAAATATATTTCTTGTTTTTGAATGTAAGCCAGATTCTTACTTAAATCGAGAAATATCAAGTAAGAAACTTTCTAGAATTTTTCAAGACATTTGTCGGATTGATGTGAGCCATAAAAATCAATCCGGATTCTGGCTGCTTTTCCCTGAGTGTATATGTTTATAGATGTAGATAGGAAAACAGGGTTAATAACTTTGTCAGAATGTATGTAACAGGCAGAAGGAGGCGTGGCACACCCCACAAACTATATATATTCTTGATCAGGATGATGAGCTGAGTCGATATAGCCCTGTCTGTCTGTCTGTCCGTCTGTCCGTCTGTCCGTTTGTATGAACGCGTCGATTTCGGAAACTACAAAAGCTAGAGCAACCGTTTTGGTTGCTATAGGTAGGTGTATTTAATACGCAGATCAAGTTTATTTCAAAACGTTGATGCCACGCCCACTTGACGCCCAAAAATCAATAAAACTCACATAACCTCGAATTTTTAACACAAAAAGTTGAATAACAAGCGTAATATTGAACATAGAAGGTTGTTATTCGGAACATTAGCTCTGTTGTATTATATTTAACTATTCTGAAAAGCGCATTGAAATCGGTTAAGAAACACAGGAGATATAAGCTTCACAATAGTTTAACTTAAAAGTTCAAAAACAAGCGTAATATTAATCATAGAATGTTGTTATTTGGTATAAACGCTCTTTTGTATTATATTTAACTATTCTGAAAAGCGCATTAAAATCGGTTAAGAAACAAAGTAGATATACGCTACGCAATTGGCAGCGCAGCCCAGCAGCGCAGCAGCAGCAGCAGCACCGCAGCGCAGCTGGCGCACTTAATAAGGGAAGAAGAAGCACTGCTGATACGCTTAGTGTGACAGTTTTATAAAATTGTATATAGAATCAAAGGCACAGGGTATTCTACAGTCGGGCCCGTCCGACTGATCTGCCCTGTCCAAATTTTTATACCCTGTGCCCATTTGAAAAATGGGAAAAACAGGGTTAATAACTTTGTGCGAATGTATGTAACAGGCAGAAGGAGGCGTGGCAGACCCCACAAACTATTAATATTCTTGATCAGGGAGACGAGCTGAGTCGATTTAGCCCTGTCTGTCTGTCTGTCTGTCTGTCTGTCTGTCCGTCTGTCTGTCTGTCTGTCTGTCTGTATGAACGCTGAGATTTTCTAAACTATAAAAGCTAGAGAAGCCGTTTTGGTCTCTTTTGAAAGGTGTGTACCATACGCAGGTCAAGTTTATTTCAAATCTTGGATGCCACGCCCCTGTCGCCTACAATGAATGAAATAAAATACATTCGCCAATTTAAGAGATACTGAGCTACTTACATAAATTTTGTTTTCAGTAGTTGGTAGGTCTATAAAATACGCAGATGAAGCTTTGTTCAAATTTTGGATGCCACGCCCCCTTTACGCCTTAATCGATAAAAACCGAATAACAAGCGTAATATTTAACATAAAATGTTGTTATTTGGTATATATACTCTCTTCTATTATATTTAACTATCCTGAAAAGCGCATTAAAATCGGTTAATAAACATAGGAGATATAAACTACTCAATACTGCAAGTATTGCTTCGCACGGGCCCTGCAGTCCAGCAAGTGTTTGTGTGTATGTATAAACAGAAACACACATACTTGTAGAATAGACGAATACCATATGTATATGCATGTGTGCATGTAGGCATGTAAACAACACCAATTGCAAGGTGCCAAAATAAGATTGCGCAAAAGAACAAAAGTCTGTGACGCGTGACGTCAGAGACCAAGCGACAAGTGTTCGAGCGCCACCTTCATCGCCATACCATGTGCCAAATTGAGTTTTGGCGGTAGCGTTGCCACCACGTCAGATCGTTTTAATCAAGATAGATTCAATTATATTCAAAGAATTTTATTATATACTGAACAGGCGAGCGCGCAGCGCGAGCTGTGGTACAGGGTATAAGACAGTCGGGCTTGCCTGACTGTCAGGTCGAGCGCGCCAGAGCGCGCGAGATTTTTTTTTTGTAAAAATATGAAATTGTTTTTTATTATTATGGTATATTATTACTGTTATGTAGTAAATAATACCATAGTAAATTATAATAATTTCATTACATATATACAAGTGTACATATTTAGTTCTATTAAATAGGGTTATTGCAGATATAACTGAAACATTAGGCGGTGCTTTTAATATGTTGTAATGTATTAAAGGAGGCAATATTTTCAATGTTTATGCGATACATCGTTTGTGAGAGTTGAAAACAATGTAATCGATAGACCATAACGAGTTTCGAGACAGAGTTGCATTGCACGCTTATCAGGCTTCAGTTGTATTGAAACGAAAGCAGCTTTGACATCTCTGTCGCAAGTTGTGTTTTAATATGTATTTTTCGATTGGTGGAGAAACTTTTCACACATTTTAAACACCAGTACCAGAAATTCTAATGTATTGTTAAAAGTGCAGCGGTAAACCAAATTCACGCGGCCTAAAGTGTAAGAAAGCCATTCAGAATAGACGCCAAAGGAAATCAGGCTGTCTATTTTCTATGTAAAGCAGCGTTAAGTCGTCCAGCTCCTAGCTCAACAACAGCAAGAAAGCAACCGACCAAAATGTTTGCACTTAGTAGCCAAATCTATCCTCGTCCACCTCCAGTCCACGAACGGATTGCATTGCAGTGTGCCAAGAATATCAGCAAAGTCGCCTCGTCACTGCCCAAGCTGCGCACTTCAACCGGCCATCTGCCGGTGCTCGTGGAGTTGACCTCCCCCGAAAACGGGGCCTTCTACCGCTACCAGGTAAACCTGCCGCCCAGCTGCATCGATGCAGAACGCAATTCCAAGCAGCCCTGCCTGGTACACGGCAAAACCCCACAGGCGGAGAACTGCAGCGTCATGCCCGGCCAAGACGACATGGATGCATCTCAGCTGGTAATGATGCAGAAGGCGGTGCATGTGGTGGTTAGCACCCCGTCGGCTGCCAACTCGCCCCTGGTCATGAACGATACCATATCGACCTTCAGCGACTCGGCCTATGCTTGCAAAATTGACAGGATGGCCCAGAAGTATTTCACGCGTATGGCGAAAGAATCGCAGCAGATCCAACTGGAGCCCAGTGTGCTGCATTCCGATCTGTGTGGCAAGGACAAGTCCAAGGCCATGCCAGAGTGGGAGAATTGTGACATTCAAGCAGCCCCGGGCTTTAAGAAGTCGCCACTCGAGAAGACCTATTGGAAGCCACCACGCTATGGCTTCAAGATAATTGCACCAGAGGAGACCCTTCGCTGGCAAGCTGATCTGCAACAGAAGCCTCTTGATGTACAGCTGCCGCCGGTTGCAAACCGACCAACAACAGCGCCAATTGGGAAGGTCGCTAACGAGCACAAGCAGCCACTTCAAGCTACTAAGCTGTTCCATCAATCATCCCAAAGCGGATACAGCTATCGAATGCCGCAGTTACAGCTACAATCGAAATCTCTGGGCGCTTCCAAGAACTCAACCCAAGTGCCCTTCTTTGCACCCAAAAATTACAATGGTAGACGGGTCCAGGATCAGCGGAGGGCGAACTCGCAGCCCCCAAAACCCTTTGTGCCTCGTGCTGGCAACTATGGCAACTCCCATGCGAACCCGGCTGGGTCAAAGATGGAGAACATTTGTGAAATTGGTGCTTCTGTTGACCCACCGAAACAGCTGACCTTGTACTCGGGTAAGTCAATCTAAGTGATTATTTGATTTTGATAAGGAAATGTTTGTTCTGCTCCATAGATATTCAACAGGTATCACAATTTCCCCAAGAGCTGCGGGCGCTCTTCCGCTTGGATATTTGTCAACTCTGTCAGATTGCCCTGATATCGATGCGCAATGCTTCGGAGCACTATGTGTCTGAGTCGCATCTGCGCCACGTGGAGGTTTGGCTAATTCGCTACAGCTTCGTTAAGGACAACCTGTCGAAGGATGGGCTGCGCCGCCTGCGCGAGTGTGGCTCCAACATCCTGCATTGCGATCTGTGTGATCTGAAGCTAACCTCGCCAGATCATGCTCGTCAGCATTTCCTGGGGCGACGTCATCGCCTTGTGGAACGCAACAAGAGCAAGCCCAACGGGGAGGGTTACTATGACAAGTCCGGACGCTGGGTGCGCACCGATGACAAGTGGCTGGTGTGCAAGCTGTGCGATGTGACCGTCACATCCGAGTCGCAACTGTCGCTCCACAAGGCCGGAGTGCGTCATCGCAGGCGGGAGGGTTCCTACAGGCCGGAAGAGCCTTTTGAGGGCAGCCACTTGTATCGCATCAATGCCAGCGGCAAGCTGGTCCCACTGAATCCCAACGGCAGCAACGAGTACGCAGGTTGCCGCAAGCAGGATGTGCTCAAGATCAGCGATAACAACGCTGCCTACTATTGTGGGGTGTGCAGCATGACCTTTAACCATATGAAGTCTGTCAGGCAGCATGAGGAGGGACGCACCCACAAGAAGAGGCTGGTGAATTCCGCGCTGGCCCAATTCCCTGCAGCGATTCGCTAGAGCTCCATTCTCCATTCGCTCATATCCTACAAAAATTTGAATATCAGTGACAGCAGAGCTGGACGTTGCCTATTATCGGTCCTTGTACCTGGTCCTATTCCTAACAATTCATTTTTTGAAATATATGTAACTTTTTAATATGTTATATTATATCAATTCTTATAATAAACGCCTATAGTAACTCACACCGGTTGGCTGGTTCTGCTGTAAGTTCGCCAATCCCTAGTCACTACATACTACTACAATAAAATCAAATGAGCTCTCGGAAACTGTAGGAGCAGCCATTTTCTGAATGAAGATGGTATTTTTAATGATGGACAGCAAATACGACAAATTGAACAAATTCATAAATTCAAGAGATACACGAAAGGAGCGATTCATGGAGCTATAAATTTTCTATACTCCATTGCATATTTGAAAACATGGCAGCCCCCGAAATAGTTATAGTTATAAAAATTGAAAAGTATTAAAATCATCATAAAAGGTACGATTATTTATTATTTATTTGCTGTTTTTATCGATAAATGAAGCGATAATTTTGGATATGCCCAGTGGACCAAAAAGCCCGGAAAAGATATCGCAAGCGATACCTGCGCGATACATTAGCGAGCAAAACAATCGGAAAAACCCGTCAAAACGATACTCAACCGAGTCACCTGTCGCTTAGTTTGTGGCAGAGAATGTTTCGAAAATGTGTATGCTTTAAAATCGTTATCGGCTTATCGCTGAACAGCGCGTTCCGCACAGTGATACCAATTTTGTTTAGAAAAAAGAGTAGAGATTGAAAAAACTATAAAAATAGAATAAAACAATTCACAGAGATGGAAATAACATAAGTGTCCTAAAAAGCGCATCGAAATCGGTTAATAGCCAGAACAAATAATAAAGAAACAATTTCACTCTCAGGCAGTGCGGGCGTGGCACAGACAGATTTTCTAATAATTTCAAACAAATTTTAAACGGTATATACGAGATCGTACAAAATATTAATACTCTTTTTATATTCGCAAAAACGCAAAAAAAATGGTTCGAATTTTATTGATATTAACCCTCTAACGGGTAAGACCGTCTACAGACGGTCTCCAGTTTTTGGCGTCCAGCGATCAAACTGTTGACTTTTTTGAATCAAAATAAATTGATATATCTTATTATTATTAAATTAAATTTCCATTCTTTTAAGGTATATTTAACCAAATTTCACCCACGCGTTCAATTACAATCATCGTCTGAACTTGAAAATTTGAAAAAACTGAAAAAAATACCCCTTGACAAAAGTAATTTTTTTCATAAAAAAAAAAAATATTTAAGCTTGTCCAATCTACTTCGGATTGTTTTTACTGATAGCTCAGACAATATATTTGTTGAAATAAATTATTTTGTAAAGCATAATTGAATATAAATGTTGATTTGCACAACAAATTCATTGACCGTCTGTAGACGGTCTTGCCGGGCTGAGCGTTAAAAATCACGACTGCGCTGCCTGCGCTGGCTGCGCTGCTTGCGAGTGCACAGTTGCGGCCATAAATAATTCTAGTAGAGATATCGTTATGAAATTTTCACAAAAAATCTAAAAAAATAATTTAAATATATTATAAAAAAATTGGCCACATCGGCAGACTATATCCTATAGCTCCCATAGCTCCCATCTTATTGATTTTTGCACTTTGTACTTTAAAAAAGTACAAATTGGTCTAATAAGTTTGTGCAAATGGGAAATGTGTGTACCACCCAAAAGGAGGCGTGGCAGATACTACAAATTATATATGTATATAAGTATGTTTGTTTGACCGTCCGTATAAACACCTAGATCCCACAAACTATGTGAACTAGAGACACCATTTGTGGTTCTCCTTTGTAGTAAGCAGTTCTTGTGCAAGTTTTCCTCGCTAACCGTAAAAAAACACAGCAGTCACAATTTTAGAGCTATAGACTTGTTATTTGGTTTGTATGCGTATGGCGTACTCAACGTACAATGCGGTGTGATCGGATAGGAAATAGGGGTGTAATCGCATGGTAATACCAAGTACGTTACTAGGCGTTTATGTGAATAGCATGCACGAAAACATATACATGTAACAACATATTTGTGTGTGTATGCGTGTACATACACTTACACACACATACATACAAACATATGAAAAGAACAGTTAATTAATGTAAATAGATACAGAAATAAATTATATTTTAAATAGAGGGTACAGGGTATGCTACAGTCGTCCGCGTCCGACTGATCTGCTCAGCCCATTCTGGTTTTGATATGTTTCTCTCGGAAAGTTTTAGTTAATTCTTTGTATCTTTCCAATAATATAGATATAGATATTATCTTTAAATAGATAAATGCCCAAGATGGCGATAGCTTTTATTTACCAACATAATTAATTAGTCGAAGTGTTTATTATGTTAAGTTATATGCATAAATGTTCATCTCATTGAGTTGCATTTTCTTTTTCATCTTGGCCGAGTTCTGGAACTTCTATCCATTCTTCATTGTCGTCTTCATGATCATCTTCCTTGTCATCTTCATTGTCAATTTTATAGTCATTCTTGCATTCTTCTTCGTTTAGTTCATAATGCCATCCAGTTTTTAATAACTCTTTGTGTTTTAAAAACTCGCAATATGTACAAACATATTTAGGATCGTTCATGACAACGTCATCTATTTTATCATCACCAACGTCGTCATAGATAGAGGCTGATAGAGGCTGAACTTGATGCTGCTGCTGCTGCAGCTGCTGCTCCTGATGACAATGATGATTCCGATGATGAAGATGATGATTCCGATGATGAAGATGATGATTCCGATGATTCCGATGATGATTCCGATTACACTGGCATGTATTGAATCAGTTTCATACATGCCAGTGTAATCGGAATCATCATCGGAATCATCGAAATCATCATCGGAATCATCGGAATCATCATCTTCATCATCCGAATCATCATCGTCATCAGGAGCAGCAGCTGCAGCAGCAGCAGCATCAAGATCAGCCTCTATCAATTCCACTGTTTCACCTATTTTCATTAATACAGCTAAATCATGCTCCTCGAGCTCCTCCTCGGGCTCCTCGTCATTACAGGAATTAGGCGCGTAGATATAGCCCAACTGCTTCTTGCCGATGAAGGGTTTCTTCACTACCAGACTGTTTTTGTATGCCTTCTTTAGATCACTTTTGATATGAGCTGCAAGAACAGACAATGCAATGCCCAATGTTTTTTGTAAAGAATTTCATGCAGACTTACAGAACATAGTGAATCATAGCTGCAGTTTGGTTGCTGGCTCGAAATCTACGTCATGTTCTTCCAGACAATTTTGGATGAACACCAAATCGCTCTTCAACTTCTCTTTCGGCAATGTTTTGCACAGAATTTTTTATTTATTATTTTTACTCATTACGAAGTTTACGACTTTCCTTAAGGATGGCGAATGACTACAAATGCTGTAAAAATTTAATTTTCAGGGGTGCACGAAGAAACCTTAATGAACTTGTCAATGTTCAGTGTTGGGTAGTGTTACAATATTGATTGCATCTATTTTATAGTGCTTAGACTATGGTATCGGATTATCGATGGCTTCCTTCACGAGTGAAGCGATAAAGCGATAAATTTGTAGCGCTGCATGTGTATTGGCAAAGGTATGGCAACCTCAAAAAGCTGACACATGTTTCGGTTTTTACAACTAATAATAAATTGAGGATGGAAAATAAACAAATTTTGAGGATGTAAAATTAAAATTGGAAATGCAACTTCGATTGGTTTCGTTAACGATTGTCTGCTTATACAGTGAAAGGCAAACTTAAAATTTAACGTAATTGTGAAATATAATTGGCTAGTAGTTTGTTTCGTTCTTTTGTGTTGGCTTTATTTTCTGTATTTAAATTTTATTATTTTATATATAAAGACAAAGAAAATAAATAAGACAAAAATATTTTGTCAAGAAGAGTTTTCGACTTATTAGATTAACATTGTGCATAACCATATTATTTAATAAGCTGAAAACCAAATGGGGGCAGCGGATCAGTTGGACTCGCCCGACTGTAGAATAGTCTGTGCAATTATCCTTTCTTAAATATAATTTATAAACATAAATATAAATATATTTAGAGGAAAACATGTTTATATAAAGAATTTGCTTCAAAATGTAAATGCGAACTTTAGATCCAAAGCTCACAGATATATTTATTTAACACGCTCATAATTATGTTTTTAACAAATACTATATAGGGATATCTATATTGAAAAATCATAAATAATCATATTAAGTAAAGTTTAGAGTCTAAGTTGCTATTAGGCCCTGCCGGAGAGTTTTTCTATCTCCATCTCTGATTTTGCTGGACTTTCAATAGTTGCTTGGGCGTTGAACAATCTTAAAGTGAATTCACTTTACCTAAAATCGCAAACAACTAATTTTTTTCAACAATATATTACTGATTAAGTTTTCAAATTATATATAAAATATTTTATATTTTTAAATGTATTTTATATGCGTTTCTGAAATAAATACATAAATGTTTTTGAAATAAATACATAAATGCCTCTGACTTGGAGCTATAGATATCGACAGCGGACGCAGGGAGAGTGGAATCTTTTGTACGGGCGTTTCGCATTTCTGGCGTTCTAATCAATATTTTGAGATGCAATTTTAAAGTTAAGTTTTTGTAGACTATATTTATATCCAACAAAAATCCCAACTTCGTACGATCATTATTTCGATTTTGTGTGTTAGAGGTTTCTATTGGAGCTATAGGATATAGTCAGCCGATGTCGCCAATTTTTTTATAATATATTTAGAATATATTTCTAGATTTTTGGTGAAAATTTCATAACGATAACTCTACTAGAAGTATATTATGGCGCAGTTTTTTGACTCAACAAGTGGTTTGCCCTGTTTTTTGACTCCAATAGGTGGTTTTGCAAGTTGCTAAATTTGGTGATATTTTTGTAAATTTCATATTTATTTTTTTTTTATTTCATATTTAGATTATTTTTCTGTGAAAATTAATTATTTTGTTTATGAATTTTTTGGTGAAAATTTCATATTAATAATTAATATAGAAGTATTTTTATACCCTGTGCCCATTTGAAAAATGGGAAAAACAGGGTTAATAACTTTGTGCGAATGTATGTAACAGGCAGAAGGAGGCGTGGCAGACCCCACAAACTATATATATTATTGATCAGGAAGACGAGCTGAGTCGATTTAGCCCTGTCTGTCTGTCTGTCTGTCTGTCTGTCTGTCTGTCTGTCTGTCTGTCTGTCTGTCTGTCCGTCTGTTTGGATGAACGCGTCGATCTCAGCAACCACAAAAGCTAGAGATGCCGTTTTGGTTGCTATAGATAGGTAGTTATCTTACGCAGATCAAGTTTATTTTGAAAATTTGATGCCACGCCCCCTTTACGCCCAAAAATCAATAAAACTCACACAACCTCGTGTTTATTTACCATAAAAAGTTGAATAACAAGCGTAAAATTGAACATAGAAGATTGTTATTTGGAACATAAGCTCTCTTGTATTATATTTAACTATCCTGAAAAGCGCAGTGAAATCGGTTAAGAAACACAGGAGATATAAACTTCACAATAGTTGAACATAAAAGTTCAAAAACAAGCGTAATATTAATCATAGAATGTCGTTATTTGGTATATATACTCTCTTCTATTATGTTTAACTATTCTGAAAAGCGCATTGAAATCGGTTAATAAACAAAGCAGATATAAGCTACGCAATTGGTGGCGCAGCCCAGCAGCGCAGCTGGCGCACGTAAAAAGGGAAGAAGAGGAAGTTCTGCTGATACGCTTAGTGCGACAGTTTTATAAAATTTTATATAAAATAAAAGGCACAGGGTATTCTACAGTCGGGCCCGTCCGACTGATCTGTCCCGTCCGACTGATCTGCCTGTCCAAATTTTTTTATTTTGTTTTTATATTTTAAAATTTTTTTTGCCTACCATAAATGCAGCATACTTTTAAGCTGGTCTTTAACTCAACAAGTGGTTTTGCCCTGTTTTTTGATGGTTGCAAGTTTTTGAATCACACATGGTTGTTGAAATTTTATTTTGCTAAAATTTGTTAATATTTCTGTGAATTTGCACAAAAGGCAGCCAATTTTTTTATTTCATATGTAGATTATTTTTCTGCATTTTTGGTGAAAATTTCATAACAATAATTAATACAGAAGTATTTTTTTATTTTGTTTTAATTTTTTAACAACAACAACACTCCCTCGAAAGTATGCAACAAGTCAATTATTTTTTTTATTTTATATTTAGCATTTTTTTCTGGATTTTTGGTAGTAATTAACGATAATTAATTCTAATTAGAAGTTATTTTTTTATTTGTTTTAAATTTTTTTGGGTAGCAGTGAAGTGTTGCATGCTTTTGGGCTGCAGCAGAATGCAGCACTATGTTCCCAGAGATTTGGCTGATGTTGAGAAGTACTCGAATGTTGCCTAGCACGAGCAGGCTGTTTCGGGCGACATGTTGCAGAGAGTGCTTGTGTTGCTGGGCATAGATTAGATGTTGCCGAGTTTCATTACTGTTGCTATTGCCATTGAAGAGGCAAACTTTTAACATTTTCAATTGCAAATGTTGAAATGCTAAACAATATTCAGCTGGTCATACTCCACGTTAATTAATGATGCGACGGCTGACGTCACGTGGCTGAAAATGTGTGTACTTTGTTCTGGTTTCTTTGCTTTTAATTGCCGCCTGCTTATGCGGCAACACGCCGCTCAGAGCAAAAGAGCTGCTGCTTTTGCAGTTTTCCATTTGCCATTTGCCATTTGCCATTTGCCATTTGCCATTCGCCATCCGCCATTCGCCATTTGCCCGTCAGCCAGACAAAAATCGCATAAAATCTGTCCAGGAATCGTCGCTATGCAGAGACAATGAGAGGGCCATAAAAACGGAGTTATCGCCGGGTAAATATCAGAAGTTCCTCCCGTCCCCCCCACCTGTTGTCAGTCAGGCAGCCATGTCTAGACAAAACATGGCATTAAATAAATAAATAAATCGCAGCAACACAAACACACACGCACAGACACACTAGCAATGCACTATGGAGAATTTTAACTTTTTTTTACAATAATGTGTTTTTTTTGGTATGCAAATTATCAATAATTTTTTGTTTATTATTATTTAGTTTGGGATAAGGGCTCCGCAACCTAAAGAGATTTATTGGTCGCCCTTCTGAAGTGTGGTCCATTCCTTCTTTTTAAGCACAGACTGTTATGCTACATACCGTAAATGTTAACTTAACAGGCCAGCGATCTCAATGTGCTTACATTGGGGGTAGTTATGCAGTGAATAGTCAAATTAATAATTCTCTAAAAAAAAATACGTAAAACCCTAAGTAAACAAGTTCAACTTTGAATAGAGCTATAGCGTTTTTAATTATTTTTACAGGGTTTAAAGGATTTTGAAAGCAGAACATTAATGTTTGTATGCGGTATACCTACCCATATTTCAGGTAACTTTGTAAAAAATTGATTTGATATCCCAGGATATTAATATTCTTATAGTTAAATTTGTTTTGAGCATGTAAACCAAAATTCAAAACTAAATTTATCAATTTTGCTGAGTTTCCGAGGGATTACTTAATGCCCAGAAAACAGGTCGAATTGCCCATAGTGCAATGTCAGCGCATCGACAAACCGCAGAAACGGAAGCAAACCAACAATTTATAGCCACGTTCTGGGCGAGTGTAAGGAAAAAATGGCTGCAGTGAAGGTCAATACCAGGGCGTTGGGCGTGTGAAATTGTAGGCGTGGCCAGTCAGCCTAGTCAGCTGCAGTCGATACAATCACACACATCTATACACATACATACATATGTCTGTTTCGTCCTCGCATATACATAGCTATATGTTTATCTGGCCGTCTGGCCGGAGTTGGGGTAGTCTGGGGGCAGGTCAAAACATGTTTTCGCATAAATTAAACTTCTTATCTGCTGTAAAACATTTGACGCCATTGTTGTAGTGGCTGCTGAACATTCAGGAAATGCACAGACGAACAGCAACTGCAAATGCAAACGGCAACAACAACCCAATAACAATAAAAACCAAAATGAAAATGAAAATGCAATGGATAAAGGAAGCGAAAAGATTGTCACAATGTAAATATAAATAGGAGCCAAATGACAGTTTATCGATGATATAGTTAATGATATGGCCATTGTCGGAAATGTTTGCGCCGTGGAGTGCAATCGCATAATGGATAACGGATAACGGATAACGGATACGCCATTTTCCACTCCATCATTCATAGCAAATGCGCCTCAACTGCAAATTAATAAATGCATAATCTGCTGGTAAATCGGCAGATCAGTTGGATGTATTTCTTTTAGTCTTCTCCTCATCCCTATTCCGTGAAATATTCATACTCTCAGGAGTCTTTGTGCCAGAATTATTCTATGAAATTGAATACCAAATTTAATTTGAATAAATTTATTTTATTTTTATTTATTTATTTCGGCTAAAGATCTTCAAGTTGTATAACTTATTTATCTAAAATAATATACATATCACAATAGTGCTTGCAATTAAGAGATACTTTTTAATCAATTTATTATTAAATTTCTTTTATAACAAATAATTAGACCCTGTACTTTAAAAAAGTAAAAGGGTCTATTAATTTAGTGCAAGTGACAGCTGTGTGTAACAGGCAGAAGGAAGCGTGGTAGACCCCACAAAGTATATATATTCTGACTCAGGACGACGAGATGAGTTGATATAGCCATGTCCGTCTGTCCGTCTGTCCGTCTGTGTGTCTGTCCCGCTGTCCGTATGAACACCTAGATCTCAGCAACTAAAAGAGATAGACACACCATTTTATGGAATGCAGGTTCTCTATTATCGTACGCAGTACGAGTTTGTTTCCGATTTTTGATATCTCACCTCCTTCATCCGCGAATCATCAAAAATCTACACCTACCTCAAAAATCTCGAAAACTAAAAGCGCCACAGCATCCACAATAATAGCGCTACTGACTTGTTATTTGGTATGTATGTAGTCTATGGTATTCTTCACCGATGCTATATGATTATTTATGATTTGAATTAGAAATGGCGAAGATATGCAAGAGACAATCTTTTTCACAATGATTATATGTGCCACTGTGGCCACAATAATAAAGCTACAGACTTGTAATTTGGCATATACGTAGCCTACAGAATTATCCGTCGATGTTGTGAATTACATTACAAACGGACAAGAAACAGCTAAGTTATGTAACAGACAATTTTCTTATAAATGTATGTAAGCGCTACTACAGCCACAGTTTAAAAGCTATATACTTGGAAAATTTGGCATGTACGCAGCCTATGGCATTATCCATCAATGCTGTGAATTACATTAGGAACGAAAAAGAAACAGCGAAGATAGATCAGACAAAGAAGCCACCCAGATCTTGCAAACTATAAGAGCTAGAAATACTATTTTTTGGTATTTAGGTTCTCTTATGCAGCAATCAGATCAAGTTTGTTTTGGTTTTTTGATAACTCCTCTCTTTCCTTCGCTAACCGAAAAACCAATTTAGCAACAGTTTGTAGTTTAAAAGCTTCAGTTTTAAAGCTAAAGATTTAGTATATGGCACGTACGTAGTCTATGACAATCCCCATCGATGCTGTGAATTACATTACGATCGGATAAGAAACAGCGAAGAAAACACAAAGTACAGGGTCTACTACTGTCGGTTACGTCCGACTGTAGCTCCGTCCTTACTGGTTTTCCTTTAACAAATATTTATTGTAAACAGTTTTTATAATTTTAAATGCGCTCCATGTTAATTTGTTTCAATTTGTTCAAAGACAATCGCACTTTCTGTGCCATATTCTGCACATCGCGATGCCTGTATTTGATTTTTACCATTTACAAGCATTTCTATTAGGGAACTCATGCCCACAGAAAGTCAACTCTGAGTTTGTTTACAACTGTGTAAACAAATTAATTATGCAACTCTGTGGTCGTGCCACGCCCACTCCCTGCCCCAGCCCCCGCATACTGCAAATTTCGCCCAATGGCATCGCTTTTGCTATTTGTTACTGTAAAATGCTCGCTTGACGCGCTCAGGCCGAAGAAAATGTATGCGTGGCAAACCAAAACACATCCTCCAGGCGATGTACTCATTTGCATGGCCCACACAGATACAAGTGTATAAACACACGTACACTCGGAAAAACAAAGAATAATTCGCTCCACAAATAAAAGCTCTTCAATGAATCTCGTTTAGTTCAAGAATTAATAGAACTCAGACTTATTAAGGCAAAAAATTAAGTGTATTAAATGATTAAATTCATTACAAATCGTATCTTAGTTTAATCTTACATAAGCAAGCCCTTGTTTGCAAAATTGTTTGTTGCATATCTTCGCTGCTGCTTATTATCAAAATAAATTGCAAGTACATAGCTTTAAAATTGTAGTTGATATGTTTTTTTCAGAGGTTAACGGGGGTAGGATAGACAGATAGCTAGACGGAGAGACAGACGAACATGGCTATATGGATTTAGCTCGTTGTCCTGTTAAAGAATATTAACAATATTTAAACTAACTTAATATACCCTTTTTGTACTTTTTTGAAGTACAGGGTTCATTAATTATAATTTGAAGTAGTACATTCCTAAACGAAGAATTTCGTTATTGGATGAATTTATTTGGCTCAACGACAACTCCGGAGTTTTCTCTCAGTGTACGGCTGCAGTCTGCATTTGTGTAAGCAATTAACATAATTTTGGCACAACATTCACTCAGCCATAATTTTCGGCTAATTTTCATACGATTTTATAGGCGACGTGCAGCTGGCGTTGTTTTTGTTGTTAAAATGCCTGCCGTACAATGATAATAATTTATTTCTTTCTTCGGTTTATGCCGCATTATGTGAACTCTGAAATAGAGCTACTGGTAGCATTTTGTTGGCTGTCACAACCTGTCTAATAAACATTTCTTTTCACTTTGCGGCACTTATGCCGCACTTATGTGTATAATATAATCCATATTATATACCCTGTAGGGTGTGTTTTGTTTTTGCAAATCCCAAATGGGCAGCAGCGTGTGAACTTAAATGTTACATAAAGTGCTTTTGAAGCTTTTAATTGTTACGTGTTACTTGTTGCTCTTTTGAATGTCGCCTAAACGTGTCCGGCCTGTCAAGTGTCTTAAGCGTTACGTAAGCCTAGAGGAAAGCACAATTGTTGTTCCAAAGTGTCATTTAAACGGTTGGGGCTATTAGAATCTGGTTTTGAGGTCAGTGTATAGCTCTAAAATTCTTTTATGGTGAATAAACTAAATGCTTAAGGTGACGCAGTTACACAATACTTTGAAATAATTACGTTAGGAATGTTGAATAGGTTAAACTATTGTCCATACAGCGTCTGAGTCTCGAAAGCGATACTGCCACTTGACAATAAAGCAACAAAAGTTCCAATCAATTTCATAAACTATATTTATAATTCCATCCATCCATAATTCCATACTTTACAATAGAAGTAGGTTGGTATTTAATATTGGGTTTTAGCCCTGTACTTTCATAACGTACAGAAGGGTCTATTAAGTTAGTGCAAATGTAAAATGTATGTAACATCTAGAAGGAGGCGAGGGAGATCCCACAAGGTGGATATAATTAGGTCAATCGGTATAGCCATGTCCGTCATCTAGATCTCGAAAACTTTAATAGCTAAAAACATCATTTTTTGTAGTTATGTTCTCCCATGCAAGAAGCATATCAAATTTGTTCAAGATTAAACACAGCAGCATTAAAAATAACGCCATCGCTTAAAAATAAAATCAGAAGCGACATTATACATTTTCTTTGTTTCAAATAACATCTTGATTACATTAATAGAATAATATGATTTGAAAAATTATATATAAAATTAATTATCTTGTCATGAGAGAATAATCAATAGAAAAGCAAAAGTATTAAACAAAAATGATTAGATTTTGCCAGCTGGATTAAGTAAAATACATAAACGAAAGCGAGAGTAAATATCCACCGTCAACTGTGGTATAATGGCAACAACAATTTAACCACAACAACAACAAAACGGCAAAGCAACATTGCGGCTTACAAACAGCCTCTTTGGTATATATGTCAATCGAGCAGCAACAAATTCAAAATCCAAACATGCAACTGGTCTGGAAAAATAGTGTTTAATGTTTTGCTTATACGGCAACAAATGTAAACAGGAACACAAGCAACACAGCAGCAGCAACAACAGCAACATCAGCAGCAACAACTACAACATCAGCAGCAACAACTACAACAGCAACAAAAACAACAACAACAACAACAACCACGAGCAACGCCTCCATGACACATTTACCAACATTTTGTGTGTAGCGGTTTTTTTTTTTTGTTTTTTGTCGTCGTTGTGAATGACAAATCTTGTGCCGCATTTGTTGTTGGTGTGGCGAGCCCCGTATTGTTGCCAATGTTGCCGTTGCTGTTGCCAGTGTTGCCAAATCCGCTTTTTCCTGTCAAATCTGGCTGTTTTTAAAGAGCATTTGCTCAATAAAATTTGAAACTGACAGGCGGCATTTTTATTAAAAATTCATGTATATCAATTTAATCATATACCATATTAAAATTAAACGCAAACATTTCAACGGTTAAAAGTTATAGAGAAATTTCTATTTGCAAAGTAAAATTAAATTATATTATTATGGAACTGAAGAATTTGAAATCGAGTAAAAATATAGCCGATTAACCAGAAGCACTCGACTGTAGAACATCTTGCTGAACACAAATATATAAAATTATACTACTTGGAAAGAACTTTTAAAAATTACGAGATTATGAGCACAATTGTTGTTTAAAAGCACACAAATGGATAAAACAAACATTTGTTAGCTTTATTTGAGAGTGCAGCTTTTTGTCCCGAGAAATAAGAAATAAATCAACATAAAATTGGCAACTCTAACTGTGGTTGTCGCTGTTGCTGTTGCTGTTGCTGTTGCTGTTGTTTTTGCTGTTGCATATGAAACCAAACACATAAACAACGCCAAACGGCTCAGTTGTTGCCGCGTGCTGTGTCAAATATTTGGCTTATATATTAAGAAACAAGAAACAAAAGAAGCACTGATACTCTTGCTCAAATAATGGCTAAAATAGTATGTAAATAATTGATTTTCTTTTCTTGAATTTCCTATTTAGTTTTCGTACATACGATTTTGTAATAAATTTGCAAAATATGCGCCGATTGCTTTATGGGCTCTAATCGTTGTTTGTTGACTTGCGATTGATAACGATCGTACGACAGCCGTAATTAACCGCACAGACTTATTGGAGTTACGAGTACATTTGCAAATACAAGTAATCAAGTACGTGTAGTAGTGGTATACCAATCACATGACGAAGTGGCAATACCCCTGCTATAAAATGGCATATTGAAAACCACTTTCGATGTCGCCTACTGCACCATTAGCAGATACTTTTCAGACCCTGTACTTTGAAAAAGTAGAAAAGGGTCGAATAACTTAGTGAGAAAGGAAAATGTGTGCAGTTAGGAAGAGGAGGCGTGGTAGATCCTGAAAGTGTATAAATTCTGTATCAGGATGACGAGTTCATATAGCCATGTCCATTTGATCTTTCCAACCATAAGAGCTAGTAAGCTGGAAAGTAAGCTCTCCTATGCTGCAAGCTTGTTTTAGATATCTGATGTCTCTCCCTTTTCTAACGCTGACCGCAAATAAGCACAGCAGTTCCCTAGATCTCACAACTATTACAGGAAGGACCACCATTTTTAGAATTTAGGTGCTCCTATTCAGTAAGCATCTTTGTTTTTCGATTTTTAATTCCTTCTTCGCTACCCCCGCTAACCGCAAATAAACACAGAAGTCCCAATATTAAAGCTACAAGCTTAACTATTTTACGATGACATTACCATCGGATCAGAAACCGCGAAGATATGCAATAGACAATTTTGTCGATTTGTCAATAGCTTGTTGCAGAGTGTGAGACAGTGATTATTGAAAAACAAAGTACAGGGTCTCCAAATGTCGGCTACGACCGACTGTGGCGTTCCCTCCAGCTGATCTGCTCCGTCCTTTCTGGTTTTCGCTCGCTTCGTGAAACATTTGCGGTTGAATCACGAACAGAAAAATGCGGCGCCGACTAGGCTGGATGCTTATATAATTTTTGCTCATAGCTCTGGCCCAGAGAGCATTGCAAAAATAGAGAGGGAGCCAAGCAAGAGGCGAAGAGAGGCTCTCGGTGGCTGCTGTGATATGCAACTGGCATTAAATTGGCATGCGCTTGGAATTTCTTGCCAAATATTGATGACAGTTGGCGCAATAACAGCAACAGCAGCAACACTGTTGCTTCTAAGCACACTGTTTATTAGCTAGTTTTGTTTATATAATCATTATCAAGCATACGCCACATTGCACATTCATTTCATTTCGCATAAAAGCCGCAAACTTTAAGCATTCAAACTACCGCATTACGCAGCCTCCGGCCCCACGCTCCTGCAACAGTTGCTGCTGTTGCCACAACAGTTAATTATAGTCATTGTTTAGCTGGCGTGGGCGCAACTTGTGCCACTTGTGGCAATTAAATGACGCTCCAGACCTCGCCAATGTGATAGCAACGCCTTTTATGACGCCTCTAGCAGCGGCAGATGCAGATAATGTGCCCAGTTTTAATTGGCGACATGTTATTCGGAATATGTACTCTCTTCTATTATATTTTACTATCCTAAAAAGCACATTAAAATCGGCTTAAACACTGGAGATATTGGTGAAACAATTTTGCTTACCCTCTGGCAGCGCAGCCTTTAATTGGTGGTACACACAAAAAAGTAAGAACAAGAAGCATTGCTGCTACGCTTCGTATATTGTATTTCAAATATAGGGCGCAGGGTATTCTACACTCGGTTGCGTCCAACTGATCTGCTCCGCCCATTTTGCTTTAACTTACAAAACTTACTAAGATATTTATAGAATTTGATTCATACACTTTGTATATATATATATAGGTGTGCAGGTTAAGCCTGCAATGTTGTGTCTTTAATTCCTTTTGTGTTTATTAAACAATATCAAAGATCCTTTGGGGTTATACAAATATAATAGTAGATGGTCAATTTTCGTAACTTTTTATGTTGACTATTATGCTTATAAATCTTTGTATTGGTACAACTACATAGGTTGTAAATTAGGCGTGGCATCCACTATTTAAAATAAACTTGATCTGCGTACTTCTGCAAATTGCTGCTTTTATAGTTTCCAAGGTCTCAGATTTTATCCAGACGAACAGGCAGACCGACAGGACTAAATCGACTAAGCTTATCGCCTTGATTAGAATATATGTTTATACCTATGGTGCATGCCACTTGTTCATTTCCAATGGGTACGGGAAACATATGCACTAATGTAGTATGACAGTTTAGTAGAATTTGTTTAGGTAATTATATAAATTTATAAAGTTAAATTTATATTGTTTATAAATATATATATTTGAAAATTATACATATTGATATTTTAAAATTGAGCGGCGAGAGTAATTCATTAATGTTGAATTAACATTGTATATAAATATTTACTTATACTACACAAGAGCTCCACAGTTCAGCTGCATTTGAAGCATTCAGGGAATTATTTAAGTATGTCAACTATAGCCAGACAAAAGAGCTCTCATCCTGACAAGGTCAGTTGAGCATCTGTGTGCCAAGAGCCGCATAAAAAACACGCACTCCAGCCACCAAAATAACTTATTTTCCCCTTTCCTCGTGCCGCCCTTTTCACGCTTTCCAGCAGCTTCAGTGTCACGCCTGGATAAAAAGCAGCTAACAATAACAAAGAGCCGAAAGAGCCAAAAGCCAACAGTTGCCACAGCTGAGCCAGATCATAAATCTGTAACAACAACAATGAGCCACAATAACTTGCGCCTTCTGACCTTGAGTCGTGGCATTAAATTGCAACACTTTTGGCTGCGTAAAAAAACAACAAAAAACAACTACAAAAATCAACAACAATTCCACAGACTCAAAGCAGCCGGCAATTTTTGTTGTTATTGACAGTTGTAACGCCAAAAAGCTGTGTTGTAAAATGTTGCAAGAATTTTGGCAGCACGCATAAAGGCAATAGCAACTGGGAGATACCCTGTGAAACAAATTCATATTTACAAATTTATAAACTATGTAAAAATCAAAATAAATCCATTATTCATGATACTTGCCTCAAAATAGACTTATATAAATTAATAAAATAAAACAAAACCACTTCCTAATTCAGCTCTGGCACAGAGAGAAGAATCATGAGTTCTCCTACTTGAATTAATAAATTGCGGGGTTAAGAACGAAATTAATCTATTCTATGTATATTTTTATGAACTTTAAAGATTAAAATAGTCTACGATTCGAACCTAATCATTTTTACCCAATATATATTTTCAATTTGGTTTCGTATTCATTCAAATATATATTTACGAGATACAAATCTACCTACATACATTTTGCCTTTAGTTGGTAGAGATAATTTCCACCACATATTATTTCTGTCAATTTAATCAAAGTCGGCCATTAATTAAGAAGATAAGATTCATCAAAGTTTTTCCTATCTTATAACCAATCACATGCTATATATGCTATATATATAATTATACGAACAACATATACGCAATACACGTACATACTACAATGTTGCCACTTAGGCGCTAATTCTGCCATGCGACAAGTATGGCAGCACCACCTTGCGATCGGCGTTGCCACATTGTTGGACGGTTTTGACAGTTGCGTTCAAACGTTTGCTAAATAATTGATAAGTAAATAACATTATGTTGTGGGGGAAAATACGTGAGTTTAAAAAGAATAATTAAATTATTTTACCTCAATTCATTAACGATTGTATTTCGAATTTTGAAACAAAACAAGATTAATTAAAGAGCAATTTTTTGAAGAACAAAACATTCTTTTTCAAGTCAGTCAGTCAGGTCAAAGATTGAATATTTATGTATGAAGGTAATTTAATTTTTAATGCATTTCAAAGGCCTGTACAGGGTATGTGCAAGTCACAACAGCTCCGAGCTGCCTTTAGCATGTGCAATTGCAACAGCCGCAATTAAGGTGGCTACAAATTGCATTGCCAATAATCGCAATCGCTTTGAGACTCCGCCACAGTGGCTGGCCATGCTCCTGGCCCCCTTTTCGATAGGGGCACGTGTTCATGACATTCTTGGAGTGAAGTGGCAAGTGCAAGTGCAAGACGAGGCATTCTGGGGGACAAGGGGACATTCTGGTGCAGTGAGGTTGCAATTTTGCGCCCTGCCTTGAGTTGGATGCCAATTGTGTTGCATGTTGCAAGAATGCATGCAAAAATGCTGATTGTGGCTGCGATCATGAATAATGCCTGCGCTGCACAGGCTCAATGACAAGCCAGACAAATTGGCCAGGCCAAGGCCAGCGGCGATGCCTGTGAAAGATCATTGTCGGGAAATTATCATCATCATCATTATCATTAGCGGCGTTATCATTACGAGTCTCGTCATGTCGGGTTGCAAAAGCTGTGGAAACTGTTTCTTGCAATACCCAGAGATGTTGTCGCCCAGTTGCCCGATACGCAATCATAACAAATGGATGAAATAACATAGTCCAGATATATGTTTAGCTCCACACATACGAATTCCAATGCGAATGCGAATACGTGCACTGAGGCGAGAGACAGCTATGAAAATATCGACATTTGCTCGCATTTTCAAAACGAAAACGTAACCAGATGCCTACGCCGAAAACTTTGGCTGAATCTCAATGCAGAAACAACCATTGCACGGTGGGCAAAAAATTAATAAACGCGGCATAAATTCTGGTTTTAAAGATACTAACTTCAATAGATCCGAACATTCTTATCACCGAAATATAATTACCAAATCCTAAACCTTATTTAATTTATAATTTATATCGATCTATCTAAATTTAATTAAATTAAATTACAATGTTTTCCTGTTATCATGTTAATAGTGACTAATGCAATAATTTATAAGTATAAGTACTTCTAGCATTAGGAATACATATCTTAATAAATAAATAAATAAATAAATAAATAAATAAATAAATAAATAAATAAATAAATAAATAAATAAATAAATAAATAAATAAATAAATAAATAAATAAATAAATAAATAAATAAATAAATAAATAAATAAATAAATAAATAAATAAATAAATAAATAAATAAATAAATAAATAAATAAATAAATAAATAAATAAATAAATAAATAAATAAATAAATAAATAAATAAATAAATAAATAAATAAATAAATAAATAAATAAATAAATAATGTTTGTTCATGTTTTGTTGACTATGACTAAACAATTAATAAATGCTTCACTATTTTATTTCAATAAAATAAATTTGTGGAATTATCAATTTAATTCGATCCGACCTCTTACCCGCCATATAGATAATTTCTTATTTGTATAAAAATTAGTTTTATTATTTTACTTCTTGGCTTGTTGTTTTAAATAAATTAATAATCACTTTATTTTAAATATATAAAATTATTTAATATAATTATATTTTATAAATCAATAATAAGTTGAAGAGCCGTCAGGCGTACTTGACTGTGAAATACTCTGTATCCTCTCTCTAAATATATAAATACTTTACCATACAATTTAATATTAATATATTAATATTTATTTGTAATATATTATTATTTATTATTCTGACTTTTTGCCTTTATTTTATATGATAAATATATAATATATTTCAAAGGAAAAATATTTATAGCAAATTCAAAACTCAAGAAAGTTTTAAAATGATTTTTTAAATGAAACACAAGAGCAAAACTGTGTTTATGCCGCTGTTATCAATTTTATGCCCACAGTGCATTGGCAGGCAGTTAAACAGGCAGACAGATAGACAGGTAGATAGACAGACAGTAGGACAGACAGACAGACAGAGAGGCAGAGAGGCAGACAGGCAGGTAGTTGGCCATTTCAAGCCATTTCAACAGCCGTTGGCTTTGGGGGTGCAGTGGGGCGTGCCATGGGTTGGATGAGGAGCTCTGTGGGGTTTGTGCAAATGCAATTACCTTGGCAGCGGCGTCAGCAAACGTAACACCAAACACAGTAACCGAGTCAGTAAGACAGCAACAGGCACAGCAACTAACGGCATGAACAAAAAATTAAAAAAAAAATAATAAAATAAGCCCCACACAAGTGAGAAAAACAAAAGACTTAGGCAAAAAACTCGCTTGGCACGCGCTGCACTCAAAGAGCAGCAAAAACTCAACAACAACAACAACAACAACAACAACAACAACAAACGTCACGTCTACGGCAGACAAAACAAACGTACAACTTGATAACATAATAGATCAGTATGTCTGCTATGAGAGATAATCCCGCCATACGTCCGATCGTACGTGTCCCATGCAGGCGTCAAACATGTTGGCTCTGCGAATGCAATGCGGGCTAATTTATTATGCTGGCTTACAAGGTGTGTTATCGGCTGTTTCAGATCTCCGGCTTAATAACATTATAATGAAATACATAATGCAGAGAAATTAATTGATTGCCAAGTGTTTGCAGTTGAGCTCAGTATTAATTGCCAGCAATGTGATAGCTAATGTTGAGTGAAAAGCTATCAGCTCAAATAATATAAATTACAAAGAAAACATAAAATACATCAAATAAAAATGTCAGCATTTTATACAATTTTTACATATATTTAAACCATAATAATTAATATTTATATTAATAATTGTCTTCAGATCTTACAAATAAAATAGATGTGTATAAGACAATATTTGTTAGTCTTACTATTAATCGGTAACTATTTCAAGGCTTTTGTTTGATCAAAAATTAGTTTGAATCTTATTATCTTTTATTAAAAGAGAATAATTATAATTTAGCTGTTATTTAAATTTCATTTTGTTATGTTTTATTATTACCAATGAAGTCGTAACTGTGACAGTGTTTGCTCAAAATATATTCTGAATTATTGCCATAATTAATATAAGTATTAACTTAATTAATACTAATTATATTAATAAACAGATTTTCTTTTCTTTTCTAATCTTATATTTTTAAATTTAATTTTAATTTCATTATTTTTAATTTTAATTTGTAATTTAATTTCTTTTAGTCGACTGGTCTTAGTCGACTTTAAATAAATAAATAAACAAATTTTGGTTAATTGCCAATTAAATGTTACTTTATGCCATTTCTAAATATTCATAAAATTGTAATAATGATTATTTAGGAATACTGTAATTTAAATAAATAGGTTATTTTTGCTAACTCTAGTAATCTTTAACTAACCATGATGACAAATCTAGCATTAACTTGAAAGCTAAAATTACAGTTTTAAATATATAACTGGGCAAAATATCAGTTAATCAATTAAAATGCCTACTTTAAAGAGAGTATATTTATATATAACGTTGAATTTTTTTAAATTTCTTAATAAAATTATTTTTTTACTGATATCAATAAATTTCAACGTTGGAGTATTTAATAATAAAATTTAACTTTTAATAATCAATGTCAATTCAGTTTTTTTTATTTGCTTATTATTTGCTTAAGTTTATTTTATTTAATCGGAATGTTAGCTAAATATTTTTAAGTGACAATATTTATATATATTATGTGTTTTTTATGTTTTTGTTTTTAATGAAATTGTATTATTATTATTATTGTATTATTGATGTAAATAGAGCGGAAGTTAATGCCGAGTTATATATATTTTTTTGCTTTTTAAGTGACAATATATTTATGTATAATAAAATATTTATATTTGTTTATTTATTTATATATTTTTTTTTAGGTATTCCTTTAATAAAATTGTATCTTTATTGATTGGTTTAAATAGAGCGTAAGTTACAGTTTTTAATGCCGATTTATATATAAATATTTTTTGCTTTAATTTCAATTATAATTCGCGCAATTCAGAGATAACAAACGATCGCAATTGCAACTGGGTTACCCACATTGAAAGGCTATTCATCACTCCGGCTAGATGATCGAGCAGCAAGTCAGAGCCAACAAGTTGGCATCGAGCCGAGCTGTCGCCTCAGCCCGGCTCAAACGCAGCTTGTTGGCCAACAGTGGCGAGACTTCGAGTCAGTTGAGCAACGAAGCTCCAGCGAGACGGTTGGCAAGAGAAACTCTCGGCTCGAAGTCCGCAGCGCGTGCGCGATTCCCAGCCCAAAGAGCGAGCGTAATAAACCGAAACCAATTGCGAGTGTGCTGCATTAGAAAGGATTACGATAACGGATGACAGGCGGCAGATAAGCGATAGCACATAACACACATATATAGATATATATCGGGTGTTGAATAAAGCCAAGTGTTGAAATTGGCCACTCTGCAGGGCCATAAAGCGACGTAATCGTTACGCTCAGGTGCAAGCAACTGTTGCATTGCCAATTTGTTATTTGTCTATTGAGTGCGCTGTGAGTGCCGTCTGAGTGCCGAGTGAGTGTGCCTCTGAGTGTTAGTGCGAGTGTAAGTGTATTGTGCGTGTATCGCTCTCCCTCTCTCCGCGCTCTCTCCCCACCCATCGCTCCATTTCCTGCTCCCAAATGTGGCCGAGTTGTCGCCCGTCCGCCTTTGGGCCATGGCCAACGGCGCTGCTGTTGCATTGCCTTGGGGCCTTGATGGTGTGCGGCAGCGCCGGCGCCTTCACCATCCTCTCGCCCTTCAGCTACAGCTCCCTGAGCTTCAAGAATCTGCTCAACAGCGTCCTGCTCTCCAGCAACGCCAACCTGGCCGGCGGCGGGCGCAATCTCAAGTCAGATGTGCTCGAAGATGCCTCGCTGATAACGGTAAGTGCAGTGAGCAGTGTTGGCAATTTTCTATTGAGCAATAAAGCTGTTTATGGCGGAATCATTGGTAAAATAAAGTTGCACGAAATGAGTAAAAAAGCCACAGTTGTTCTCAAGTTTTTCATGCTTTTCCTCAACAATTAAAATCATACTCTGCACAACATAATTATTCATTACAATTTGCTTTTATATATATCGTACTTGTTAGATAACTTTTTTCGTGTTATTTTTACTGGTTCAGTGGTTCAGTGTTAAGCCAGAAAAAGCTAGATTTGCAATGTAAAACTCATACAAAAATGTGTTAAATAAATAAAAAAAAATATAGATTAAACAAAAACACTTAAAAATAAATAACAAAAATACAATTGTTATACAATATTAAATAAATATATTATAAAATAAATTTATGATAATCATAAATAAAATTTTAAACCGGCCAATTTGGCGACGCTGTGTAATATACACAGCAATCTCTACAAATGTTGTCTTGATTGTCTTGGTTATCTGCTTAACAAATCTGCCAAACTAAACCGTAGTTGGCACAGATATCTTAGTAATTTAATTTGGCATAATGAATTATTAATAAAGGCCGAAAAAGAGTAAAAATGGCTCGATTGTTTTGCTTTGCCTAATATTCTATAGTCAGGTGCGTCCTGCTGATTGAATAATCCTATCAGAATGCCTTTTATTGCGTAACAATAAAATTGATTTTACTCTACAAATAACATTTTCTCTGTAGTATTTAACTATTGAAATTGCAGTAAAAATACCGAATGTCAACAAGAGATATAGCATTTTAACGCTAAAGATAATGTGGTTTAAATTAAATCTGTTAAAGCAAATATCGATCAAAATGATATCGACAGAAATATAATTGTTGCTTAAAACTTTAGAAAAAGCTGTAGTTTTTAATGCCAGAAGTCCCACTCATGCCGTAATTGCACCATTTTCACAGTAAATGCTCTTCGTAAACAGCCAGATTTGACGGGAAAATAGCGTATTTGGCAACAGTGCTGCTGAGGGGCATGAACTGCCCAAACAACTGTGGCAATTGGCGTGGACACCTTGGCTAACTACACGACTGCCAACAAAGTTGTTAGCATTGACATTTGTTATGGTAACCGTTGTTTATGTAGGTACTTGGTATTGTTGTCTTCGTTGTTGTTGCTGTGGCTCTGACTTTTGTTGCCTTTGTTGCCGTTGTTGCCGTTGTTGCCTTTGTTAGCGGTTCAGTTGCGAGCATATCTTTCCACTGCGGCTGCCAACTTGATCTCTTATGATTTTGGTTCAACTGGCTTTCCATGTTAAGTAAATTTACACTTTTTCACACTGCTTGTCTCTCTTCTTGAAAAGAAAGTTGTGCTCTCTGCTTCTCTCGGCTTCTGCAGTTCGTTGACCACCGCAATACTACTTCCTAACAAATGTTTATAGGGCCAGAAGTTTATTAGCCAAGTACGCTCTAATCATGCCCGGGCACGTGAGGCGCCCGCAATGAATTTATTGACGTCATACGAGTGGCAAGTGGCAAGTTGTCGTTGTTGCAACTTCTGGGTGGCACTTTTTATGCGCAGCTAACGTGAGTGCAGCCCATCAGCTGCAATATAAATCCACCTTTATTTTGGACTTATTTGTTAGTTAGTGCTCCTGACTTAATGGCGCTGCTACTAATTTTTATCGAGGGACTCGCTAACTGAGCTTAAACACACAAATCGGGCAGCTAAGGGCTCTTCAATTAGTAAATACTTCGTTCAATGGTAAGCAGTTTGCTTCAACAGTAGGTGAGAAGCAGAATTTGAAGTGCATTTTTTCTATGACTATTCAAGTTACAGTTGATTTAAAGCAGCAGAAAATTCTATACATCTATAACTCATTGTCTACATTCAACCTAAACGCTAAGAGCTAAAAATCCGCAAAAGTCACTTGAAGTAGAAAATATTTTAAAGCTAAGAAAAACGATTCGATAATCGACTCGAAAATAGATAAAATTCGCAATGTTTTTTTTTTAGGCATATTATCACCTAAAATTAATTTATTTGGATTTTTATAAGTACTCGTTCTCTATTTAGTTTCTGTATTTTAAAATAGTACAAAAGTTAAGTTAGAACAGATGAGAAATGGAGGAGTGACAAACCCCACATTGTAGGTACATATATTCTTAATCAGGACGATGAATTGAGTCGATATAGCCCCACCCATCTATCCATCCGTCTGTCCGTCCGTATGAACTCCAAGTTCTTGAAAACTATTGTACTAAACCATTTTTGACATTTAGGTTTTCCTATGCAGTAGCCGATTATGCTTATTTAATAATTTTGATGCTCCTCCTCCGCTAACCGCTTGAAACCACAGCAGCTGTGAATTACATAACGATCGAATAAGAAACAGCGAAGATATGCAACAGACAATTCTCTTGACTTGGGGGTGGTTATTCATACTCGCTTAGCTTGCTTGAGTGGGAGGGAATGGTGCAGGGCTTGTTGAAACATAAAGGACAGGGTTACGTCCGACTGTAGCCTTCCGCTCGACTGATTTGTTATCACTTTAAAGTGCATTGTTTCATTGCTTGACCTGTACATTTGCTAATAAATTTTTCAAAGTTTGGTCAAACAAGTCGATCAATGCACTCCAAGCTCTGAAGTATTTTGGAAAATTCGTAGGGTGGTTGACCTTGATGCCCTGCTCACGTTGGGCTGACCCAGTTCACGTGAGTGTAATTAGATTATTTTGTTTGGGTCTTGCGTTCACATGGCTGTTTGCTATGCAAGTGAGGTGCTTATCACGGATTTAAGGTTAAGATAACTGAAATAAAAGCGAAAAGAATGCAAAAGCGAAACAGATAAATGCACACACAACTTTCCTGTATGTGTTAGGTTTTGGCGGCAGACCAAGGTAAGCGCTAAAAGTGTGGAGTAAATAGTGTTGGAGATTACCACATAACCTTTAAAGGTGGGGTTAACCAGCAGTTTCAATAATGTTTGATAATGACAACCAGACTCAAATTGACAATGCCAATAAAGCCGAAGAGATATGTATATAAAATAATGTTTTTGGACAACAAGACGCCGAAGAGCAACAAATTACCAAATGGACATAGAAGAAGACAAGTGTAAAAGTTGTGTGCGCTTTTTGATGGGGATCGTTGGCAGTTGGACAGGTCTGCTGAGAGGGGCAAAGGGGTTGGTGGACTGGTGGGTTGGTGGACTGGTGGGTTGGGGGGTTGGGGGTTGATGGGTTGGCCATGTTACGTGATAACGTAATGTGCATTACGCGAATTACGTGTACGTGCGTTCCAGACCCGACAAAACGAGCAGGTATCTGTAGTGGTATTTACGAGCATTGTCAACCGGCTAACGATATAAACTTCAGCTGAAACTGAAATTGAAACTGTATCTTATGCAAAGTCATGGCTCTGGTCTTTCAAATGCGGCCAACAAACTAAGCGCACCGAAAGCAAAAACCAAGGCATACCAAAAGTCTTCGGCAATTTCTGCACGTTGCCAATTGCATAATCGTCGCATTGCGGTAGGGAGAGACACCTTTAATGGCAGCCATAACAAATTGGAAATTGTCAACAATGCACATACACCACACACCATACACCACACACCATAATCAACATGCAATTAGGCTAAACTGTCGACTGCCTGACTGACTTTGAAATATGGGTTAGGAGCGCTCGTTGCACGTGCCCAACACTGGCCATGGTTAACTAACGACTGCGATTCGAGATCTCTCAAACTCAGGTACAATGCAAGGCCCACGCTCTCCATCTCTTTCTCCATCTTTATCGCAGTCTCTTCACGTCTTTTGAGCTGTTTTTTGTCACACAAAGAAACGCAAAACTCACACACACACACACAGACACATATCACAACAATAAGGAAATGCGATTGCAATAGTTTTTTCTGTCTTTCTGCATTTTATTTAGGTTTTTTTTTTGGGCATTTGCCATTGTTTTGGTTTTTTGCCTTTGGTCTGTTTTGGGCTCTGGCAGTGCCTTAATTTGAATTTGAACAGCTTCCGCATTGTTTTTGCTTGCCAACAGATTTGCAAATTGCTCTCATCAAGTTGACTACGTTGGTTGACAAATGAACTAGCCAAATGTAGTTAGAGCAGCAGACTAACATCGAGAATCAGAACATCGGCATTACCAGTCCGTAGCCTTAACAATGTGCATGATTTGAAGAAGAAAATATCGAAAATCCAAATTAAATTTTGTCAGCCTACAACATAGGAGAACCTTGATACCAAAAATGCTCTCTATATAAATAAATATAGACTTAGCTCTAGAATATGTGTACTTTGTCTACCACGCCTCCTGCTGGATGCTATTTGACATGGTTTGCACTAAATTATTTATGTAATTTTTCAAAATACAGCATCTAATGATTGTGGCTAATGTGTATACTTATATTCTTTTCTATATATTATTTTGTTTAAACAGTCCACGATATTTAGCATATTTCTTTTTAACTTTATACATTGGTCGAGTTAAATAGAATATATATTTCTATTAAAATTGGCAAACCTAAATATTTTTACTGCAATTTAGAAATAAACGACATTATTAACAGGACAGCGTTGTGTCAAAATAATAATGTCGTCGAATTTAAGTTTAAATGTTCAATTATTTAAGACACTTTTTAAATTGTCTTTTCCATATCAACTTCTAAAATTATCCAAAATCCAAAAACTGATGAAAAGAAATATGGCAGTTAGTAAAAATATGCTTATAATTAATTCCTTCTATTAAAATAAAGTGGGTCAATCGACAGTACGAAAAGCCACAGAGCACAACACTTATCATAAATTTCAAAAGATAACACTTTAGCTTGCATTGAACTATTGCCGCTTCGATTTTCAAAATTGTATTTGATTTTATGGATTTTGTTGCTCTAGTTTAATGAAATTCAACCTGATTGATCAGCACCGAACAAAAGTTCAAATGTGATTAACCTTTGAGTTTCGATGTCAATAAATTGATGTCAGGCCAACGCGAATCAAATGCAAACCAGGCAAAGTCATGACCACAAAATATATTATATGGGTATAGGAAAAACTGGTTGGAATTGAGTTGAGACGCTTCGAACGCCAATTATAACGACGATGATCGCGACGATATTGATGCTGATGATGATGTACAGTCGTCCGCACGCTGAGAGAGAAGTCATTATCAAGGTCAGTTACAAATCGAGCAATGTCGAGATCGATATTGATGAAAACAAAAGTGGTTTGGTTTCCTTGTGCCAGAGCTGGGCGTTTGCAACTCGAGAAATCAAAAGTGTTTTATGCAAATGAACAGCGCAGCCCATAAACAAATAACAAACACAAAATATAAATGCGTTGACATCCGAATACAAATTTGCATTGAAATTACAAAAACAAAGTAAATAAATAAATAAAAATGCAAACAAAGCGCAAACTGCCACGCCTTACGCCCAGTGAACACACAGACAAACTGGTACACATATTGGCAATTAGCATAGACACAAACCACCATAACACTCACACGTACACACACAGTCACATTATTTAGTGGGTCATCAGAGAGCGAAAGACAGAAAACAGAAGACAAATTATGATTTGGCCGCTAATGAAGTTATTGCTGTACGAAAGCCCAAAAACTGTTCAGTTACTGGAACGGTAAAGCACGAAAAGTTATAAAAATAAAAATATTTTTGCATTTTGAGCAAATATTCGTTATTCACAAAGAGAAATACTTTTGGATCGCACTGCAATTATGACATTCATTACGGTCTATGCAAACATGTTGTATTTACTCTAAGTTATTCGAATTCATTTAATTATTCATTTGGATTCATTTCTGTTGCTGATTTATTTACTTGCAACTTGTTATTTATTTTTCTTCTGTTTGATGGTTATTTACACAGTTTTTCAGAGTGTTAATTTAGGTCAAAAGTAAATATTTGATTATTGCCATTTGTGTAATATTTTTGCTTGATGCACTTTCATTTGCAACTAGTTTCAAACTTTGTGTTTATTCGCTCACAACTGCTGATGCATGAAATGTGTTTCATTTAAGTGCAGAGATATTTTGCCAAGGCTGTTAAAATATAAGCTTAAAATGTATAGTATAAATATTTAAAAATACTAGACTGACAGGAGTAATAAATATGAATAAATATTTAACATTTATTTTCGCATTTTCATTGATTAGTTTTGGATATATTTAATGAAAACACTTTTAAAGCGGTCAACGGTGCGTATCGGCACGTTTGGTGTTTCCATCTATCTCTACCTTTGCTAATGAAAGAGCCGAACTTTGATTCATCATATCTCTCAATTGATTAACCGATTGGAATGAAATTTGCATTAACGGTAACCAACTACTGAATACAGCATTTATAAAGATAGAATTGCATCTCTTAAATTGGTCAATGTATTCTGTTTATGTTCATTGTTGGCGAAAGGGGCGTGGCATTCAACATTTAAAATAAACTTTATTTTTGTACATACTGTTGCCACGCCTTATTCTGACCGTTACAAACATTCTCCCTCAGTGCCCAAGCTGAAATTTATTTGATTAACAATAAGTTAGGAAACATATCTAGATTACTAGTTAATCAACTTGAATTTATGACATTTTCATGTATTTTGTGGCTATATTGAATACAATTTCTTGCTAACAAATTTGTTGATTTGTGTTTTGTAGCTTTGGTCAAAGTTCATTTAACTCTCTGTAATTGTCGCCCAATTATAATAATAAAGTGCGCGAGTTTGTCAGGACCATAAATTTAACAACACTTTATCAAGCACAATCAACTTCTTGCATAAGCCGTTAAATTAATGGAGTGCAATTTGCTGAGCAGCTGATGGTGGCGAAGAAGAAGATAAGCACGGCTAAATGCAGCTTGTTGCGTTTTTTAATTGCCGCACATTTGCGTAGATTTCAACATCTTCTGGAATTTCGCAACACTGCCCGCTGCTGGTGGTGGGAATACCCCAGATGCGACTGCAACTTGGCAGCACTTTTTGCAGTTAAACATCGCTGGCTCCGCCTTGTGGCTTGGGCAAATATTGACTGTGCCATTTTGGGCGGTCGAAAAGTGTGTCAAGCTATTATTTGCCAAGAAAAACAATAAGGGCCAGTGTGACCAGCTGTTGAAACAACATTCTTTGTGTGTGTTTCAAATTCACACACAAAGCCAATGCAGTTGCATAACAAAGGCGCTAGGAAATTGCCAAAAAGAAAACTCAAATTTATTCCCAAACATTTGGCAAGCGCATGCAAAAGGAAAAAATCGAGCCAAAAATACCGAAATAGTATAAACAAAAGCCAAAGCAAAAGCAAAAGCAAAAACAAAACACAAATGAATTCACTGGCCCAGCTCAGTTTGCGTACCACTTCCTCGTGTTGGCCAACCAGCCGGCAAAGTCAGTTGGCCAATGCAATTGTTTATACTGTTCAGTTTAGGTAAGTTTTGCTGCCTCTCAGCTGTGGCTATTTCGATTCGCTGCCAAGGTTAATTAAAATGCCAAGCAGCTTCAGCTGGGCTCTCCATGAGTCTTTCCTCTCCGCGGCTGGTTCTCTTTCCTTCTTTGGGCAATCGCGTGCTCGTACCTATTTCCATTTATGGTTTTATAAGACAGCAATTATTTCGGCACCCGCGCAATTTCAGCTGATTGTATAACTATTGAAAAGCTTATCAAAACTATCACGAAATCCCAAAATAGTCGGAAAATTCACATATGTGTTTACTCTCCAGTGTTGCCAGTTTGGCCAATTATAGGCTAGATTTGGCATACGTGAAAAACCTTTTCAATATTGCAAATGGCTTAAAGCTAAATGTACAGGTTTGGTTTTTATTTTGATTCAGCTGCATTTAATTTCCAAAACGAAGGAGAAAATATAATTTATTAAATAATAATAATTAATATAATAACCATATGAAGGGCAATATTTATTGATTTATGCTAGATTTTAATTTTTGTGTTTTTAGTATTAAATATTTTTGTTTTACTTTTTAAATCTAGCTTACAACCATGCCCAAAACCTGGCAACACTGGTGCTCATAAGTATGCGGTCATACGCGGCGTATGCGTAATACGTGACTCTTCAAACAGTTGCGTCACATAAAATTCTAACGTGATGATCATTATCTGTCAATGCTCATTAATATTGTATTGGATAGTTTTAAAATATGCAACGCTTCAACTATTATAGATTCCAGATACCTAGTTGCCTTTTGGGCTCTTGGTGTTAATAAAGAAATTTTATTTGCCACGCGCAAGCTGGGAGGGCGGCACTTTTACACTCGTTATAAAAATATTATTATTTATTCGCTATCTTAGTAATGCCAAAAACGTATATATACATATTTATTTTAATACATTTTATTTAATTATTGTATATAACAAACTCTTAATAATTGTTGCTTATTACTCTTATTATCTCTATTATCTCTTCCCAAAAATCATTAATTTTTAGTGGGATTTATGTTGATTATTGTGATAATGGGTTATGTATTGACTATAAATTTATAATATAATATAATTTGCAGGGAAATTGATAATACCATAGTACTATAAACCATATAATTTATAATATATTGGTTATTATTTAAACGGAAAAAAGGTTTCAAACTCGTTTTTCTCTAAGCTTATTGACGCCGATACCAGATTGACCCATATAATTTATGATCGATTACTATTATTATTATTATTAAGTTGATAAAAAGAAGCGTGAAGAAATAAATTTTGAGCATGTAAATAGTTGTGTTATTAATTGCAAACATTCTGAACTTTTCGGAATGCTTTATTTTAATCTTCCCATAATTCTTGGCACTTAAATCTTAATCCCTGATCCCCGTACAAGCTTTAGACTGCAGTTTTGCCAACGAGTTGCACAACCAGATTCCATTTGAGCACGACAACAGCGATGTCTTCTTGTTTAACTTGTTGATGCCACAAATTAAAATTCATTAGCCCAAATTGCTGTGGTTAGCACCCAGACGGTGTCACCTGGGCCAAGGTGTATAGAAATAGTTCCAGCTGTTGCACACAGCTATGCAAATTGCCAGCCACACAAAAAAGTGGGCGGAACGCGCACCAAAATGTGGGCGTGGCAGCAAACCAATTTCACACTGCCATGATTTGCCTTGCCTTAATGCAGCTGACATTTTTTGTGTGTTTTCTTTTGCCTTTTGCCTTTAGCCGTGGCTCAATTTTAACTCTTGTCTCTGGTCTTTTTTCACAGCCAAAACTAATTCGCAAATACGGGTATCCATCGGAGACGCATACAGTGGTAACCAAGGACGGATACATACTGGAAATGCATCGCATACCAAAGAAGGGCGCCCAGCCCGTGCTGCTGATGCACGGCATCCTGGACACCTCAGCCACCTGGGTGCTAATGGGCCCCAAATCCGGATTGGGTAAGTCCACAAAATCCTACATCATCGTCAGCTGGCTAATAATGTTGGGTCTTCTAGGCTACATGCTCTCCGATTTGGGCTATGACGTGTGGATGGGAAACTCGCGGGGCAATCGCTATTCGAAGAATCACACGAGCCTCAACAGCGACTATCAGGAGTTCTGGGACTTCACGTTCCACGAGATGGGCAAATACGATCTGCCGGCCAACATTGACTATATACTGAGTAAAACAGGCTACGAGCAGCTCCACTATATCGGCCATTCGCAGGGCACTGCCATATTCTGGGTGCTGTGCTCCGAGCAGCCGGCTTACTCACAGAAAATCACCTCGATGCATGCTCTGGCGCCCATTGCCTACATACATGATATGAAGAGTCCACTGTTCCGTACCTTGGTGCTCTTTCTCGATTTTCTAACGGTGAGTTTCCACTGCATTTTCCCCCGCTCCCGTGTTCGCTATTTTCATTGGATTTTTTGCCGGCTTGCAGGCTGCCACGCGAATGCTGCGCATCACGGAGTTCATGCCCAATACGAAATTCCTGGTGGACCACAGTCAGGTTGTGTGCCACGACAATGCCATGACGCAGGATGTCTGCTCGAATATCCTGTTTTTGGTCGCTGGCTACAACTCCGAGCAGCTCAACAAGGTAATGTTGCCGCACTTCTGCATGTTTGCCGCAAATGTTTGCGGCATCGATTTGCGTCTGCCACACGTTTCATCCTCTTAATGCGACCAGCTGCGGATTTCATTGCCTCTGCTGAGTTGCCACTTAATTTGAACAGGCATTTTAATGCTTTAAGTGTGTTTAGAACTACCGGATTAAGAGCCAGTTAGTGAGATGTGAGATTCCCAATCAGCTTACCACCTGAAAACAGTTTATTACGAGTAGTTTTCGAATTAAGCATTTACTCCTGATTATCTCTCTATAATACTAATAATATCATAAACGCCATCTATATTTTTAATAGCCAAACGTTTTTGTCTCTAACATATGAAAATTGATTTATTATTACTGTGAGCAATTATATAGCTTTTTTTTTTAATATTTCAAGAAGCTTGAAAGCCTCTTAAATAGTTATATGTATTTATATTTCTGAAATTTTTATTTTTTACGAAACACCAGCTTTTATGTACACTCATTGATAATTTAATAACTCAAGAGTAGTTTCACGGTGAACAGGTTTATTGCATTGGGTGTACTTATTCAATGTACTTAATAAAAAACCCTCGTAAAATATAAACAAACAACAAAAATTCGGAAAGACTACAGTCGGACAAAACCGACCCTGTTGCTTGTTCCCCTAACCCCAATATTTTCGCTGTTTCTTATCCGATCGTAACGCAATTCAACACGCTTAAGAATGGTATAGGCTATGTGACATATGTAGTTTTTTGTGATTATCTGTTTAACGAGATGAGATATTAAAAACATACCTCAAACGTAATCTGCATACTGCGTTTTAGAACCGAAATACCAAATCATATAGTTGCGTAATTTAGGTATTCATATGGACTGAGAGCCATGCGCCAGATGCATAAACCTGACTAAATGTTCTATCTTTATATAATTCTACATGATGTAAAAACTAGTGCATTTTATAAAAGTGTTGCTTAGTATATCTTGCACTTGAACCCCTCATAAAAATTGTAATTGATTTACTAAATAGACATTCTAAATATTTATACTTCAATCTATAACGGCTCTTAGAGAATATCTGTACTATTTTCACTCCTATTTTTCCAACTTAATGAGAACCCTATCGCATGCAAAACTTGGCCCACGCCTAATCCTATCATTCTCCATTATGATCCGAGAACTGACCATGCTTTACGCAACTCTGCACAATTCCACACGACATTCGCCTGTTGTTGGTGGTCAAAATTGACCGCAAGTTGAACACCCGCAGATTGGAAGTTATGACCCACAAAAGGGATGCAGCGTAGCGTATACTACATGCACAACATGTTAGGCAGGTGTCCATGGTGTATGAGGTACGGTGTGGTGTTATTATCTGTAATGCCATCGACTGCGCCGCTTCGCCCTTGTTGTGGCTGCCATCGACTGGGGGAAAATGAGCATAATTAGCTGACACTGGCAAAACAGGCAAACTGCGACAATGTATGCTAATTAGTTGCGATGCTGACCTAATGTGACCCCAAAACTATAAAGCAGACGTTATGAGGGAGAAGCAGTAGCTGAAAGAGTCAAGTGCATACTAGGCGTATACGCAACGTGACAGAAAGTTGGTTCGCATTTACACGCGGTTTTTTCATGCAGTTTATTTTGTTTCCGTTTTGAAACATCTTCGGAAATCCTGTTGCATTTAGACGGTGAAGTTTTTGATTTAGTTTTTTTTTTTATTACATGTTCTATATGTTTTATATATTTTATGTATATTCTGTATTAATTATAAGAGAAAAGCAGTGCAATTTCGAGGGTTATAAAGTTTTGCCATGAACTTTGACCTTTACACCTATCGCCAACAAACAGAAACGAATTAAAAATACATCGGCGCTTTAATGCAGTTTCAGACTCACGACATCAACTGAACCCTTCAATTATATAAAATATATAATATTAATATTATAAATAATATAAATAATAACGCAATGTGTTTTCTATTCCATGTAGACCATGCTGCCCGTCATGCTGAGCCACACGCCTTCCGGAGCTTCGATCAAGCAGCTGGAGCACTTTGGTCAGCTGATGAAGTCGGGACATTTCCGGAAGTTCGATCGCGGCTATCTGCGCAACCAGCTGGAGTACAACCGCATGACTCCGCCGGAATACGATCTATCACGGGTCAAGGTGCCCGTGGCCCTGTACTACTCCGTCAACGATCTGCTGGTGTCGACGACTGGCGTGGATCGTCTGGCCAGGGAGCTGCCCAATGTGATAGACAAATATCTGGTGCCGATGGAGCGATTCAATCACCTGGACTTCCTGTGGGCCATCGACGTGAAGCCGCTGGTCTACAACCGTCTGGTGCGGAATATACGGCGTGTGGAGAACCATCGGGCCAAGCTGACAGCCAATTTGGCCAGCTTCTTGGCCATGCAGCTGCAGCGACAGCAGCTGCAGAATCAGATACAAATGCAGGCAACCCTGCAGCCAGGATTGCCACCCAACGTGCACTTGCCACACAGATTGGACCAGGAGCTGTTCATGTCAGCCCCAACCCCAACTGCAACTACAACAACTGCAACAACTTCCAGTACCATCACACAGCCAACGGCAACGGCAACCACAACTGAGGACGCAGGGGAGGCAACAGCAACCACACTCGCCACGGAGACAGGTGCGAATCCAAATACAAATACGAATTCGGATGCGAATGCGGATGCGGATGCGAATGCGGATGTGGTCGCGTGACTTGTTCCCTGAGCAGCGAGCTAAAGTTCTCTCCTGTGTAATTCCATTTGACTGTGATGACATTTTTAACAATTTACGCTCTGATCCCGGGCATCGAAGGCGCAACGATGCAGATGCAACAAACATCAACTCAGGCACAACCAGCATGCAACCACATATTATTATTATTATTACTATACGCGATTAACCCAAAAGCCCCAACAACAAAGCCCTATTAACCCACATATCACTAAGTTCTATCTATGCTGCCCCTTTGAAAATACTTTATTTATGTTTCGTGTACAAATTTATGTGTAACTCTTAATGTTTATGTATTTTTATTAAATATGTTTTAAGCTGAAAATGCGTTTTTCTTTGATTGATTGAAAACAATTCTATCACCGATTATTCCAGAGAAACATTCCAATCCCAATCGAATCATGTTCAAGCGCAAAAACTATGCTGCAATAAATTTCACCGCGGTTCATATGCGGTTTAAAACGCGCGCAATGCTTTATGGAAATTTTTAATGCAGCGTCGCCTTTGATTAAGCTAAAATCGACTTGGGTTCGATACAAATTGTGCTCGATTGAGTTTTTTTCAACTGGTTCACAGCGATAACTTCCGAATTAATTTTAATTTCTTTATTTATTTTTGTAATTTATTGAATATTTTTAGAGAACTTTCCACTATAAGTAGTAACAGCTTAAATTAATTAAACAACATTCAAAACATTATCTTTTTTTATTGTTTTTTTATATATATGTACATCTATATAAAATAATTTATTTTAAGTTCCGATGGCTTATTGTTACCATTTGTAATAACCTGCACCATAGTGTGTTAAGTATTTCCATAAACCAAATAATAGGATGAATGAAAATAATATAGAGAATAATATTTTTGATATTAATATATGCAGATAAGTTGGGTAAATTCTATGGAGCCCCGGTACTTGGTACCTAGTACTCGGTAGATAAGTCTAGCTCTCAGGAGCTTTTGCAGCACCTGGTTTGGATGAATTAATAGCTTCATTCGGTATACAGCAGATTAAAGTTTGATAAAATCTTCGACTATTCAGAATCTAGAATCGTATACCTGCATTCTATATATCCGGATAAGTATCACAATAACTTTGAAAATATTTATTTTGTTTTAGCGATAGTTTGCTTCTACCGTTAAGGCGCCAAGCCAAGATTATCTTGGAGTTGCAAATATTATTCAACATGTGCAGTTTAGATAATTTGACAGTGTGATATTAAAATATGATTATTAAAATTATATAAATAACTTCATTTGCATACATATATAACTTCACACTCCACTTATTTTTCCCTTCCAAACCTCAGACCTTCATCGTGACCTATGGAACCTTCCGTTGACCCATCGCTCCCAACTGCAGAGGCTCCACCCACTCTTAACGGTTTAAGCAAATCGGTTAAGAACAACACCCACAGACAGCCGCAAAAAAGATAATTTACTGTATGGCCAGTACCGCCCCGCCCCCCCCCCCCACGCCACCCGATTTCGATTGCGGTAACGCCCACTCAATGCCCACTCAATGGCCAGGGACAGACAGAAATTTGCAATTGTTCATTTATAAATTATTTATTATTTATAAATGCAATTCCATGACTCCTCAATAAAAAAATTGGCAACATCGCCTGACTATATCCTATAGCTCCCATAGAAACCTCTAACGCAATGCAGCATTTGCCAAGGTAAAGTTCTGCTCTCGCTTTGTTGAAAAGGCAGCATGACAGGAGCTGGCTGCTCTAAGTGCCTCTTTCGCTGCAATTTCGCATACATTTCTGTAGCACTCTTTTCGGCTGGTGCAATAATTTAAACTGTACTAAAGTGATTTCTGCGCTTTTAGTTCATTTTGTTTATTTTTTAGTTGCCTCTGCATACTTTCGAGCTGGTGTTGAAAAATAATAAAAAAAAAATTAAAAATAATAAAAAAAATACTTCTAATTAGAATTAATTATTGTTAATTATTACCAAAAATCAAAAAAAAAATGCTAAATATAAAATAAATGAAAAAATTGTCTTGTTGCATACTTTGGAGGGGGTGTTGTTGTTGCTAAAAAATTAAATCCAAATAAAAAAATACTTCTAGTATAATTATTGTTATAAAATTTTCACCAAAAATGCAGAAAAATAATTTAAATATGAAATAAAGAAAATTGGCTGACTTATATGTGAATTTACAAAAATATCAACAAATTTAGCAACTTGCAAAACCACCTATTGGAGTCCAAAAACAGGGCAAACCACTTGCTGAGTCAAAAAACTGCGCCATAAATACTTCTAGTGGAGATATCGTTATGAAATTTTCACCAAAAATCTAGAAAAATAATCTAAATATAATATAAAATTGGGCACATCGGATGACTATATCCTAAATCTCCCATAGTAACCTCTAACGCGCAAAATCAAATAATGATCGTACGAAGTTGGGATTTTTGTTGATCTACAAAAGCTTAACTTTAAAGTTTCATCTCAAAATATTGATTGAACGCAGAGGGTCTGCCGGGCTGAATGCGCGAATGCGTGGCTTGCGCTGCTTACATGTGTTGATCAATTAAAAGAGAAACTACTTATAACTACTTTCTTGTAGTTATGGATTTAACATATGTTATGTTACACCAAACTATAACGGCAACAACAACATATAAGACATAAAACAAAATAAGTGCTTCCCTCCTATACAGAGTTGCTGGGTAAAGATGAGGTTAGGTTGAATTTTGTTCTGGCAAATGCGCAGTGGCAGACGGCGGCAGCTGAAGTAAACATTTTTCTAATCTTAAATATCAATAAATAACAGGACATACATTTCATTGGGGGGCGAAGGAGGCAAAACACTTAAAACTTTACCTAAATGTTGCAATGCAAAACAAGTGCAAGCTAAAAAAGAAGCACTTTTTAACAAAGATTTACACAAAACACAACACAAACTTAATTATATATTTATATGTATAAATAAAGTATATACCATTGTATACAATATCCATTGCAATTGTTTTTGGTTTAACACTTTTCTATAGCTTAATTTGATTTGTCAAATTCACATTGCTGCGCAGCACTCCGCACAAGACGCAAATGCATAAACACATGTTCGCACTTTGCATTCAATTTTTGGAAGGTTCCGTTAGAAATGCGAAACGAATTGCATTGTTTCGTTAAGTTCGGATAATCAGCTGATCGTAAAACGGGGTTTCGCTCAAATAGCTCAAATCTTAATTCTTCGTTTTGGCCTATGAAACCGACCACTGTGTGCTGGAGCAAACAGCGCTGCGTTTAATTGCGATTTAAAATGAAACTCATTCCAACAGGCAGCGAAAAAAGTTTATCCAACGCGTCAGGAGCAGCCACAGGCAGTCCGAAGTCCTGGCAGAATATTGTCTTCCCATCTACACTCACATACTGTGCTTGGGTTGAGCTGCCCGCAAGAATTGCGCTTTTCATGCGACATGTTTGAGCTGGCTGGCAAATGAATTGGCATCATTTGTCGAGGTCCTTTCGACGGCATTCGCCCGTTGTGGACGTGCTGGCAGCTGCATTGCGCTTCCATTCATGTCGCATAAAGTGTAAGTAAACTTACCTGCCGCACTGTTGCTAAATAAACATGTAAACATGCCTGAGAGAAGTCAAGCCAAGCTGCCGGTTGGAAACTTGCAAGTTTGCACAGTTGCAGCTGCAGCCCGAATTGAGCGTTTCTTCTGTATAATATAAAATACTTGTAACATTTCATGTGGCATAAAAACCGCCGCATATTGGAAAGTCACACTTTTAGCTAGTTTTAAGCTTCATAACAAAACATGTCAGAGCAGCGGCAGAGTGCACAAATGACACAAATTAAAGTTTAGCCAGTAAGGACGGAGCAGATCAGTCGGACGAAAGGCTACAGTTGGTAGTAACCGACAATATGAGACCGTATACTGTTTATTTGATTAAAACACACAGTCGAGCAAATTGTTGCATATCTTCGATGTTTCGATCGTAATGTAATTCACAGCAATGAATGAGAATGGCATTATCTACGTTTCTGGTAAACTATCTGTAGGGCTATTGAGTTTTTTTTTGTCGGTTGGCGGCAGAAGGGAACAAGATATCAAAAATCTAAAACCTAATTCTCTAGCACCTACATACCCAAAATTGTGTCTACAGCTCTTACAGTTTGTCAGATCTAGATGTCTAAACTGACTTACGGACGTGGCTATATTGACTTGGATCGTTGCCCTGATCAAGAATATATATACACTGTTGAGTCTGTCACGCCTCCCTCCGGGTGTTACACACATTTTTTATTTGCACTACCTTAATAGACCCTTTTGTACTTTTCAAAGTACAGGGTCTAATTAGTGTTTCATCTGCCAGGGTTGCCCTCGTGTTTACTTGCGCATTGCCTTTAACTAAGTTTTATTGTGCGTTTCCCTTCGTTTCTCTCTCATACAACGAGCTCTTCAACTTGCCTCTTTGCCAGCGACACAAGTGACTTCGATTTGTCGCTGCCACGCCCACGCCGCCATCTTGCCACTATTTATTTTCATCTCTCTCTCTTTCTCTCTCTCTCTCTCTCTCTCTCTCTCTCTCTCTCTCTCCGACTGTGTTTTGTAAACAAGGCATTAAGTACAACAAAATAATTAAAGTCAATTAGCGGTCCTTGGCGTGGCATATTGCCAGTCTTAGCTTCCCTTGGCTTACGGTTTTCCTCTAATAGTTCAGTTTCTGCAGTCGCAGCTGCTCCTTCTCCTTCTTCTACATCTGTCCCTACTAATGTTCCCACTCCTCTACAGTTCCTTCTGTGTGTGGTCTGCCCTAATTAGTGTCATAGTTACGTATACAAAAGTTCGCTGTAGCTAAAGACCCTGAATTCAGCATCATAACTTGAACAAGGGTATTCAAAGTTTGATTAAATATAATACATTTATTGTTTATTTGTGACATTTTGTTTTGTTTTTTTTTTTTAGAAAAATTTAATTGTAGATGGTAGAGCTCATTTTTCGTGTTTTTCCCTAACAATTGAGATTGCGATTCCTTAAATGTTTTAAGAGGTTAACAAAACGTACCTCAATAAATATTTCATAATTTTACGAGAGTTATACATGATATTCTACAGCCGAGTGCTGGTTTACATCCTTTCTAGTTTTCAACAAAAGATATAGCAACCTCATACGTATTTTCACGCTGAAAATAATATTGTGCCTTAAAATAAAGATGTTGAAGTTAATATCTATCAAAATAATGTCAACTAAACTATAATTGTTCTTTATTTTAGCCAAGCCTAATTGTTTTTTAAAAATCCTAGAATTCTCGTTTTGACAACAAACCAGCTATAAATGCAATGTAGGATGATGAGGACATTAATTATATTACACAAAATGAATAATTAAAATGGATAGAGCTTCCAGGGCATCATTAGTCAATTCTTTACACAATATTTCGCTCACTCTCTTCAGCACTTTAATGTAAGCCCCACATATTGACAATATATACAATCATAAGTATGATTTTACCAGCACTACATCGGATTTCCCTTTACCTCTCGTGTTTTAATCAAGGTTTAAAGCTTATAAACCCTTGCAAGCGCATTACTCGCGCATTACCCTCCACATGGCATTTTGCTTTATTGCCTGGTAATTGAATTAAGAACAAAAGACAATGCTCAAACTCGTTGAAATGTATACGAGTGCATATACAATTTCAAACAATTATATTGCTCGTGTTTTCATGGTAAATTTTATTGCGATTTTTCAACATAAAAACTTTTACAAGTGGCAAAGTGAGTTGCAATTTTGGGAACAGTTGCAAGTTTCAAGTTGTTTGCTAAATTTGTTGCACAAGTATCAAAAGTGCTTTTCAATGCTGCACAATGATGAATGGCAAGCACAGTAAGGAAATACACTACAAAAATAAACAGTCGTTGTTTGTTTTTTCTTTGGAATAGAAACCATTTCGAAAACGACTCTAGCTCAAGTACGCTTTTATTTGGAGAGCCAGATTATGACACGAGTAGATGAGGAAGCTCTTGCTTGTTAGGGATTTTCTAATTTCGTTGAATTTCAAGGGTTATGTTATTTAAATGTCATAATAAATAATGATAATATGACTATAGGCCTATTTGTATGTGTGTTCTTGAATGACTTTCTCGCACGCATGTGATTGCTTAGCAAATATTCAAAACTTTGGTGCATCATATCTCCCTGAATCTCACAAATCATCCAACGCGGTAATCACTACTCAAGACCGGTAGTACTCCTGGCAACACTGGACGTGAAAAACGCCTTTAACAGTGTAAAATGGACACACATGATGGCAGCACTCGAGCGACGGTTTCAGATTCCCCAATATCTGACCCGGATTATAGATAGTTATCTTACTAACAGAATGCTAATATACAAAGCTGGATCACGAGAAAAGCACATGAAGATCACGTCAGGAGCAGCTCAAGGATCCATCCTCGGCCCAGAGCTTTGGAACATAAGCTACGACGAAATTCTGCACTTGGAAATGCCGGATGACACTTTCCTAGTTGGATACGCTGACGACATAGCTGCGGTCATCACAGCAAGAAACACAGAACATGCACAACGAAAGCTTACACAGGTCATGATACGAGTCAAGGACTGGCTAGATGACCACGGACTTCAACTGGCAACGGAAAAAACAGAGCTACTCCTTATCACAGGCAGACAAATACCAACGGAAGTGGACATGTTAGTAAATGGGAGCACGATTAGAACCCAGAAGCAAATACGGTATCTCGGAGTCCAATTGGATACCAAACTAACATTCGGTGCGCAGCTACAGCATGCACAAACTAAGGCAGCACGGACGACTAAATGCCTTAGCAGGCTCATGGCAAACATTGGAGGACCCATACAATCAAAGAGAAAATTACAAATGGGCATAATAAACGCCATACTGCTGTACGGATGTGAAGTGTGGGCCGACACTCTACACACTCACTGTAGGCTGAAACCACTGCTTGCTGTACAAAGAACGAGCGCGCTAAGGATTGCAAGTGCTTATCGGACGGTATCTGGCGCCGCATCGCTAGTCATAGCTGGAGTTATCCCGATCGACTTGCTAGCCCAAGAACGCAAGAAAATTTACGAGACCCGGCAATCAGCAGATACGGTAGACCCAACAACAGACACACACAGAGAGGAAACCATCGATCGGTGGCAAGGTTAGGTTAGAACGGCTGGTGGAAAACTACTTCCACCCCACTTAGGCCACATGAGGCCCGTTGTGATAGATCGTTGGCAAGAAAGATGGTCAAACGAAAACACAGGAAGATGGACGCACAAACTATTGCCAAACCTCAAAGCATGGCTACAACGAGAACAAGGCGAGGTTGATTATTACATCACACAGATGATGACGGGGCACGGCTACTTCAGCTCTTTCCTTCACTCAATAGGGAAAAGCACACGCCCCAGTTGTATATACCAAGACGCAACAAAAGATAACGCCGAACACACCGTGTTTCACTGCAAACGTTTCACGGAACAAAGGCGACGATTGGAGGACACTGTTGGCCAAATAACGCCAGAAAACCTCATCGAAAAGATGATCGCACGAGAAGAAAACTGGAAAGAAGTAGCGGTCTTCATCGGCAACATCCTGAGACTGAAAAAGAAGGATCTGGATGAATACGAAGGGTAGTCTGGACGCAGACTTTTAGGTAGTTCTGCGGGTCGCCTCCCATCTAACTCTAATTGGGCCGGAACGCACAATCATAGTTTGGATGGTTCGTGTCAGAAATTGGTTTTCTCGTAGCCTCGCGGAGCTGCGGGGCGGAGGGGTTGCAGGGTTGTCATGGAGCACAGTGCGAGCATGGCTCGGCGGGATGGTACTCGCAGTTCCCTTGGAGATGTCACGGTCAGGATCATGCTTGGAACGCGATGATCCGGACTGCGCCAAAGCTTGACCAAGCTATCCCTTCCCGAAATAACCACCCACCCGGGTTGATTCGCGGATGTCCCCTGTCGTTTGGTTTTCGAGTTAATGAATAAACAAACGGCAGGAGACGATCGCGGATCAAATAGGCGTGGGTTGCGTGGTCGGGAGGACGAATGAGCCCGGGAGGACGGCTAAACCGAGCACTCTGTGAGGACTGTACGTGCTATTCTTGCCCGAGACGTGTTCCGCCGCTTCCTGTGCAACCTCTCAGAACTACTGGAGCGCGACTGAGATAGAGCCCCGTCGATGTTATGTTCGGCGCGGCTCACGCAGTCCCTCCGCCCCCGGCTTCGTGGTGCGCGAGGCCGTTTTTAGATACTGGCCTCCCGCAGAACTGCCTGAGCAAACGAGCGCGCCGAATGCGCAAGAGGCCCCGCTTTGAAGTAATGCGGAAGCTTTTCCGAAGTGGAGATAGGCCTGATAAGAGGAGGGGTTTTTAGTGGGTGCAAGCCCCACATACCACATTTTGCGACGGCAGTGTGACGATGCGTAAGGCATTTTCCCCACCTCAACCCAAAAAAAAAAAAAAAAAAAAAAAAAATATCTCCCTGAATAACTATGCAATTTTAATGAAACTGACGTAGTGGGTAGATATTAATGATATTCAACTACTACAAACAAGAAGACAAAAGTAATGCAGGATTGGAATATCCTAAACAGAACAGACAGACAGATAGAGAAACCAACAGGTAATGCTCCTATTGCTTGCTTGTTACATGCATTCGCTTAAAGTTCTTTATCATGTTTTATGGGTACAATATATAAAAAATATATGGACGGTGCAGATCAGTAGGAGGAGGCTTCAGTCGGACGTAGCCGACCCTTTACTTTACTACTACTACTACTACTACCTCAGCCAAGTGCGGTAAATTGTCTGTGGCATATCGAGCCCTTCCCGCGAAAAAGGCGTAACCAACAAAATCAAATTTTACAGGAGAAGGTTTTTTTTAGTTTATTTCAATATTGCAGGATGGATTTCATTGAAATTTGGAATATTGTCTATTTAAGCTGTTATGTATATAATATATTCGATTTCAAATTTTATTTCAAGCCATTCTATGATTTTTGTCACTTACGTCCTTTTGGCGGGCACTCGCGGAGCCTGTTTAGCTCGAGCAGTGCCCGCGAAAAAGACGTAACCAACAAAATCTAATATTACAAGTGAGGGTTTTATGATTGTAAATTCCATTTGTTTATGAAACGTAAATACCAAAAAAAAGTTTCTAACAATATAGTATCTCAAAATAATAATAAATTCCTTTATTTTTCAAAATAAAGCCTTTTTTCTTGTTTTCAACTTTAATTATAATGTAAATTAAATTGTTTTATTAAACGAAAGTCATTTTTACAATGTTTTTATCAAAACGTATTTAAATATAATATATAAATTTTTTATTTTCAAATTCAATACTTAATTCTAGTATTCAACTGTTTTATATAATTTATTTTATTTTTTTAATTATTAGTTTTAGTCTTTATTTTCGTCAGTTTCGGTTTGACTGTTTTTAAATTTTGAAGGCCTGATTAATGGTTTAGGAATACTGTTTTTTTGCCATTGGTAGATGTATTCAATACGCAGATCAGGTTTATTTAAAATCTTGGATGCCACGCCCCCTTTACGCCAAAAAATTAATAAAGCACTCATAACTTCGTATTTTTATACAGAAAATGTTTTATAACAAGTGTAATATTGAACATAGAACGTTGTTATGCAGAATAAATACTCTTTTCTATTATATAACTATTGTATAACTATCCTGAAAAGCGCATTGAAATCGGTTAATAAACGCAGGAGTTAATAAAGAAACATTATTGCAGGCTTTACTTTGCTCGCCTCTGGCAGCGCGTTTTCGTTTTCCTTTGAATTCTTTCTTAGTTGCGCTATTTCGTATGTCACTTACGTCTTTTTCGCGGGCACAGCGCAGCTCGTGTGATGGTTACGTCTTAATTGACAGGCTGATATCTCAGTAAATACGCAAGATAAAATTATGAAATTTTTTGTGTAGATGAGTTGGGTGATTATGAACATAATTGCATCAAAAACCGAAAATCGAAAAAAATGTTGGTTACGTCTTTTTCGCGGGAAGGGCTCGATATGGTCGCTGTCTCTTATTCGATCAAATCAAGCGTCAATAGAGAATGCCATAAACTATTTAAATACCAAACACTGAATAAAAATAATAGATATTATTAATATTATATGCGCAGCACTTGTTATTCGATTGACTTGTCATCGGCCTGCCGCCACTTTATATCGATATCGATAACATGCAATCAGTGTTGTGTAGTGATTCAGGGTTAATATTTTCGTTGAAATAAAATGTAATACTTATGATTAAAAAAAAGGGTTTTCGGGAGCAAGCCAAGGTTGCAAATACTTATCGAAACATCGAACTGGTACAGTCTGACAGATACAGACACTGAAATTAAAGCAAGTCACTGTGTCAAGAACAGCAGCAACGTAGACAACGTGTTCCTAAATTGTGAAAATGAATAAAAAAAAATTGAAGAAAAAGAAGAAAATTAAGAACATGAAGAAAATGAAGAAAATGAATGCATTTAACAGAAAGAAAACAGACGTAAGTACAATAAAACATAAAACTGTGACTTTAACTAAAGAGTGCTCCCTCCACAAATAGTTCGAATGCTGCAATGGCCTTCGGGAACAGTGCCCAAAAGTCCGCATGTGCGAGCAGTGCATGCTGGATTATCCCGTGTCCTTTCTTGAGCTGGAACGGGATATATATCGCAAAGCTCGCGCAACGGAGCGTGCAACTCTGATGACCAAGCATGGCGAATTAATGGGTGACCAGAACGCTTTGCAGAATGCAAAGATGGATCTGATCAGACTGCGCAGTGAAGGACATGTTAGCAATCATGTTTTGTTAGACAAATTCGAGGGTCTTGAATTGAAATTTGAACAATGGATTTATCAATGCAATGACTATGAGCAAAAGAGGATTGCATTGGAGAATCAGGAAAGTCTGGCTCGCAAAAATATTCTTGAATGCGAAAAGAAAGCAAACGTTTAATGTGAGCTGTTGTTGCTTCTACTTTTTGTGCCTGTTTGAATCCAATTAAAAGCAGCTTTTTCTTAATTTTGTTCTTCCTATATTATGTATCGAAGTGGGTTATTATATTTATATAGCCGCTTGAAACTGAAGAGCCATAAAGTGGCATTTATCACTGATCCAGTGATCAAGAATATATATACTTGCCACTCTACCACCTCTCCTGCATAATCTAATGTTTTAATATACTCGGATGACATCTTGGCCACAGAAATTACCTCTTTGATGTCATTACCTTGCCGCGCAAGCAGGGAGAAGACTGAAGACGATTTTCGGAGAAGGGGGAAGGTATCCAAAATCGAAAACAAACTCGTCCTGCTTACTGATTATGAGAATCTAAGTCCCGAATATGGTATCTCTAGCTATTATAGTTGTTGACATATAAGTGTTCATACAGACGGACAGGGGTCTGCCACGCCTCATTCTGGGTGTTACACACATTTCCTCTTTGCACTAAGTTAATAGACCCTTTTTACTTTTTTAAAGTAAAGGGTCTAACTATACTTTGTTTTTTAAATTACTTTTATTCTGCACCTTATTCAAAAAGCCGCTGAAAGTCTACTAGCACATTGCTTTTTATATAATTTAAATATATATATTATTTACTATAACTTAAACTTCAAGTTGCCCAAACCAATTTGAACTTGTGCAAGTTTCAAATGATTTTTAACTTCAACAACAACTGTTTTACACACATGTTAAAACAATTTAGAGATAACCTCTACTTAAACCATACAAACAAATAGTAATTAGCTGATATCTAACCACAAAACTGACCAAAACTAACCAAAACATTCGCCGTTAAAACTTGAACAACAACATAAATATTATTGAGCAAAAAATTTTGTGTCAATTCAACAGAAATGTTTGACCACTGCCGTGGCTAATAATACCACAAAATGATAAAAACAACAAGAACTATAAGCGATTGACATTATAATAATAATAGTAATAATAATAATAATAGCAGTGAACTATGAACCAGAAACCATTGAGCGACCGTTTGTGTTTCTGCTATTTTGTTGAGCTAAGCAAAATTTGCAGCAGATAGTCAGGAAATACCAGACTCTATATGGGTGTATTTGTGGGGGCGTGGTCAGTGCACATTATGCGATATGATTTATAGAGAACGAGCAGTTGAACTTTTGCTGCTTAGTCGTTGATTTTTACGATGCTCGCGATAAGCCCTAACGAGCAAAGTTGCCAGAAATGAGAATTAGGGTGCCTGAATTTCGGAGAGACGCAGCTAGGGAGAATCCTACAGCAGCAACAATAACAATGGCTAACGAAATTTGTCAGGTAGCTGGCAGAGAGTAAATACAGTCAACACCTTTCAGTCAACGCCAAAAAGAAACTTCAATAACATCATTAAAATGCATAGACAGCGGAGAGTGGAGCGGGGCAATTGAACACCCTACAAGGAGGAGCACTCACTTAAATTGAGCAGCCAGAGAGCACTCTAAGAAATGGGCTTCAGAATGGAGCTAAGAATGGGTCTTCAGTTGGCAGGCGTCCAACATAAATATGACTTATAAATGTCCAAAGGACTTTGGCAAGCAAATTAGTTTGTTCAACTGAAGGAGCTGCCCAGGAAGGATACCTTCGGTGTTTTGTAAATTTTGCGCGTAATTTGAAATATTTATGCAAAACTTGGCAGCCATTGTTGGCAAATGATGAATTGTTTATTGAGAGAGTGAGTCAGCCAGAGTGTCAGCCAGCCAGTCAGTCGGGCAGCTAGACGCCTTTAAGTGCTAACAAAATATTAATCATACGCAGCGTACACCACACAGTCAAGCTCATTAGCAGGCCAAAGAGCAAGCAGGGCAGCGCTGGGAGCTTAACCAAGGCAAGTGGAAAGTGGAAAGTGGAAAATGTAAAGCATTTAAGTAGCAAGCAAATCAAAGTTGACGCTGCGAGAACGTTTTCAATTTGCCGGAGTAAAATGTAATTTAAATACAAATTTGATGGCAAGTGCCCTCGAGTAACCTCAGGCATTGCCTGCCGCTCATCAATCGGTATTCTCGAGTACTTCACATTTGAATGGAAGTAAGTAATTTCAGTTTTCCTTCCTCGCCAGCTCCCCTGCGCAGTTCTCGGTTTGGCTTTGCTCTCGTTTCAGTTTTGACCTTAGTTTTATGCCTTTGGAAAATCATTAGGCCAAGATTGAGCTAAAACACTTCGTATGCAAATTTGTTTTGCCAAAATGTAATTTCCAATATGCGACCCCAGCACTATGCCAAAAGTACATAAGACGCTTTGATGTAACGCCCCTGGCTACTGGGCGTGGCACTTTATTGCCTAACGATTATCGTCGCTTCATTGGCAATTGATACAAATTACTTTAAATGGAATTGCAAAAGGAAAAGGAAATGAAAACGAAAATCCGAGCAGAAATAGAAATTTAAATGGAAATTCAAGTTCGAGTCGATGGCAAATGCAAATCTAATATAAATTACGATAAAGTAAGTGTTGGACTGAAGAGAATTTATATTTTAATTGTAAAGTCATCTGGCTTTACAATTAAATACATACATATGTACGTTTGTAATGTGAGTCAGCCCATGTACGTATGCATAGAATCTGAGCAATTATGGCTGACATTTATTTCTCACTCGAACATATTTATTGATGATAAAATTGTTGTTCCGGAAGTTGTTTAATTTTAACAGATATTACAACTTGCTCTAATAAATTTAGTAGTTACAAATTCCTTATGTACACTAATAAAATTAATCTTAATTAAAATACGTAGTAAACAAAGACGAAATGAAGCAAATTTCATTTTTACGCGTACAGAAAAATTAGCTTTAAGAATAATTTTTATATGTGTAAAATATTGATTTATTATTTAAAATAAGTTTTCTAATGCTACAAGTCAAAAGAACGTTTAATTTTTGAAATAGGCTTAAATGAAAATATATAAATTAATAATTTGATATAATAAAATATAAATTGATGTTACAATTAATTGTTTAAAGCTTAAAATTATTTTCATTTGAATATGACAATGTTTGTGTAATCGGAATTATTTGAGAATGAATTTAATGTGTTTTAATTTGAAATTTTACAGAAGCAAATATTTGTAAACAAACAAAAGTTAGTCAGACGAATTAAGTACTAGTGTAAACAAATTTTATTACGATTTATTGCTAAAATCACTTAGCTGACGAATAGAAAATCTTTGTAACTTAAACACACAAACACAAGTTATCCAGTGATAAGGTACAATTTCTAAACAAATTGTATTACGGTTTATTACTAAAATGAAACGCGGACAACAGGTATAAAGACAGACATCAATGTAGCATTGACTTATACATACATATCGAATTAAAACAAAGTTAATAACTCCATGTTTACCCATTTTTAATGGGTTCAGGTCATAAATATAAAAACCAACTCTTTACCGCCATCATTTAGTGAAATTAATATCTGATAAATTCGCCCCGGAACGTAGGTCAGCGCAAATGCTAATCGTTGAGATCGAAATCATAAAGACACTACAAAAACAAAAATACAAAACGTTGAGTAACTGGAAACAGTGAGTAACATGAGTGAATTATCATTAAAAGCCGGTTTGGAGTAAGCGTTCAATAACAGGTGAGTATATTGAAAGTGAAATTGACTGACCGGGAAGCGTTATTAACTGATGTCTGCGCCCGGCATCAGCTCCAAACTGGGCCAAGTGTGCAAAAGCTATCATCAAATTATCACAAAAACAGCAGCAACTGAGGCCAAAATCGATTGTAATTCAAGTTCAGTTGCAGGCCCAGCTGACAAAGAAACACAACTCCAAACAGTTGGCAACGCAGCCGCCAGCCAAGAAACCGGAGCCACAGACCGGAGACTAACCGTTTCAAAGGTTGTTGCTGCTGTTTATACCCTGTACCCATGAAATGAATAAGAACGGGCCTAATAACTCTGTGCAAATTTATATAACAGACAGCAGGCGTGGCAGACCACACAAAGTATTTTCAGTCTTGATCAGCCTTGGCTGTTTATCGGTCCCTATTTTGTCTGCCTTTCATCCGTATGTCTGTATAAACGCCGAAATCTTTGAAACCATAGGAGCTATACCATTCGCGGATCAAGTTTATTGAACAAATTTAATGCAACTCCCCCTTTCCGATAAAATTAAACGATATATACAATGTATACGAATATATACGATTAGCGAATTTGTTAATCTATCCTAAAAAGAGCAAAAGTATCGAATGATAAACATAAAAGTTATTTAAGAAACAATATTGCATGAGTAGCCTTCCTCTCCCTCTGGCCGATCAACCATCAAAACTCGTACAGACAAAAAAGTTTGTGCATTGATGTTGGGATTCGTATAGTAATTTAAAGGTATTTTTAAATTATATTTAAAGTAAAGAGGTGCAGGTCTTTTTTCAGTCGGACGTGCCCGACTGATGGGCTCCATCTTGACTGGTTTTGTTTTCAGATTTGGCTTTGCGATTTATAAGCGCGTGTTGAAACTGCAAACGGTTTAGTTCCTCGCCGTAAACATAACTAGTCACAACAGTGCGCCCCAGAGCGGAAGCAGTTGCTCCAACAAAGAGAGACACAGAGAAAGAGAGAGAGATAGAGATTCGGAGAGTTAACCAGTTAAGAGCGACACACAGGAGCAAGTTTCTCTTCACGATCAAAGGCCAACGGGGCAAAGTGAACGTGCGACTTGTTTGGCGGTCTTTCATACTGCATACTGAGTAGATATTCTTGTTGTTGCTCAACAAATTCATTGCCAGCGCTGCCCTCGCATTCCATTCCAAGCCCGAAATGCCGCGCATGCCAATGATCGCAGTCGCAGCGGCTCCGCTGCTGCTGCTGTTGCTCTCGCTGCAGCCATCGGTGGTTCGGGGTGACGACAGCACCACCACGGACCCAAGTGTGGACATGGATGTGACCACGTCCTTTGGGCAGCAGGATTTCAGCACCGTCACCATTGCATTCGATTCGGATACCATGCTCACCACGGAGGATGACAGCCAGGTCGTCACACATCCGCCGGAGATTGCACTGACCACCACTGAGGAGCCGCTGTCGGAGCTGGAGCAGCTGCGGAACGCACCGCAAAAACAAATAACAAACGCAGTTGAAACAACAGCCAGGAGCTCAGATGTGGAGGAAACCACAACTCTAAAACCAACGTTGGCCAGTCAGAAACCTGTTCAAGAGCTTTCAAACTCCAATTTGAATACGACTAACACAGCTGAAGAGCTGAAAATTGACGAAGAAACCCCTACGGCTTTCCTGGAAACCACCACAGCACAAGAGGAAAAAATATCCACAGAAATCATACAGAAACCGGAGGACTCTACACCGGTTTCAATGCTATCTGAGCACTCTTCTACCCTATCGGCAATGCAGTTCAATATAGATCAGTTGTATACCACCTGGTTACCTAAGTTCCCGGAGTTCACCGAATCCACTACCGAAGCCATTCTAATCGAGACAACCCCCGAACCCGAAGTTACCACCACCAGCACCACACCAACTAGCATAATTTCTAGCTCAGAAACGCCGCTTGACATTGTGCAGCTGCTCAATATGCTTAGCTCTGATATCGTAGGTAAAATAGCTATGCCAGAACACGTCGAGCCGGAACATAGCTCAACCACCGAGGTGGCACCTGCCGAAACCACATTTACAGCAGCTAAAGAGGAACTCATGCTTGCTCCCCTGACAACCACTGTCAGAGCACCTGAAGATACCACAGCATTCGAAAGCAGCACCAGCCGAGTTACCGAGGACTCAAGTGAAACCACAGCGAGCAGCAGTATCAGCACCAGCACCACCGAAAAAATGCCAGCTGAAACCACAATTGCAGCATTCGAAAGCAGCACCATCCGAGTTACCGAGGACTCAAGTGAAACCACATCAAGCAGCAGCACCAGCACCAGCACCACCGAAAAAATGCCAGCTGAAACCACAACTGCAGCGCCCACCACAACTTCGACAACTGCAACCATTTCTGACACCACCGAACCATTTGCTGATACCGCAATTACAGAGCTAAAGCAACAACAGCAGCTGCTGGCGGCCATTCTTATGCCAACCACCAGAGCTTCTGAGCCAACCACAACCGAAGCCAGCACCACCACCACAACCACCTCTGCACCAGTGCCAACCACTGAGATGCCTAAGCCCTCAACGCGTGCGCCGCGTGTCGAACGCATCTTCAATTCCGATGGTGTCGAGGTGCTGTACGGTTACTCATCGGTGGTGCGGACGAACCGCTCGTAGAGTTGCACCACATACCAATTACCAAAAATTACCTTGTCAAGGTCGACTTGACATAATGCGGGCACTGAGTGTGCGTCGGGTTTTCCAAATTCTAAACGAGTTAAATGTTAAAATATTGTGATAAACCAAATGAGAGAAAGAAAACAAAGCAAAGTAAACCGTAGAAAAAAGAGAAAGAGAGAAAAAGAGAGGAATTCGTAAGATGTTGTGCAAAAATGTTGTGTGGCTAAAGCAATGGTTCGATAAATTATAAATAAAACATGAAAATAACAATACTCTCGCTCGTGTTTGTCTTACAGTTTGCGTAAAGTGAAATAAATGGGTTCGGTTAGTAAATAAAAATGGCATAATATTTAACAACTGCTTGGAGTGAATTGGGTAAAGACAGAGAGAGAAACAGACAGAGAGAGAGGCAGAGAGAGAGAGAGCAACTACGAATCAAAGACCTGAGGCATAAACAAACAAAATAGTATACGATCAATACAAATTGCATTTGCATTGGGGAGCGGCAACCAGTCTGAGGCACCTCAGATCGTATGCTCTAATGGTATTTAAATCCCCAAACTATTAAAACTTAAACCAATGTAGACCAACTTAGCACCTGATTTCATACTTTGACAGACATTTGATAATACATCAGCAACTTCATATATCACGCCATGCGTAAATTTTGGCCTGATCATAAAAAATGTAAAAAGAAATACAATCGAGATTAATTAAATAAAAAAAATATATATAAATAAATTATATAAGAACTCGTCTAATTTTGATGCCTTCAAGATGAACAAGTTGTGTTGAGATCGAAAGTATTGAGCTAAAAAATAGCTTAGTCAACTTGAATTTAAAACGTATGTATAATAGTTCTATTATGTAAATCATAATAAATCAAATAAATTATGGTTTTGATATGTAAATCAAAAATAAGTCACCAGGAATTAGCAAAAGTTTCACACTTAGTATATTCCGAGAAAATTGCTCAGTTTTTTATGTTTTATTGGCAAATTTTTTAATGCCGTTTTATATTTAATTATTATTATATAATATTAGGAAATCAAGTCTTTCATTTTTTCTTTGACACAATTTTTTGTTATTCAGAATATTGTTTAGAATATTTATTTAATTCTAAAATATTTAAAAAAAATGTGTTAAAGTTATTTCTATTTCTTTAAAATTCAGAAGACCGATACAAATATTTTCGCGCAACTATTTTCTTTATATTTAGAATGTTGTATTTTAGTTTGTATTTTTTTCAGAACTTGTTAATTTCTTATGTTTCGCAGGAAAAGCCGCCATGAAATAAAATAATAATTTATAATTCTTCATGAAAAGCGTAATTTTCAAGTTCTAGTTAAATAACTCTCTGATGAACTATTTCCTAATAGTATAACATTATTAAAGTATTCACAAAGTGCCCTTCACAATTCCATTCGACTGCTGTAGGGTATTTAATTGTAGCGCACCCAGCCGAATTGCAATGGAGAAACCGTTGAGCGCCCTCTCAGGCAGCTGCCTACCAGCGAACAGTTGGCGTTGCCCACCTGCGTTCACAAACCGGCATTAGCCGAAAGACGTCGTCATACATTTTTGGGCTTTTATGTTCCGGCATGAGCAGACAGAGCAACGGACGGACGGACGGAGGGAGACACGTGGACGGACTGGTCCATGAAATCGATCGAAGCCACCGATCTGGTTTGGCGACAATGGCAAATTGTGGTTTATTCATTCATCGACTAACTAACCAGATAGGTATGTGATTAGGTGGGATAGGGCTCTTTGGGTTTAGCAATGATTATCACGTTTCGATTCGCAATGGTTGGCAATAAAATCAACATGGACTTAAACCTTACAAAGGCGCTAAAATGCATGTCGAATATATATTGAAAGTGATTGAAGGTTTCGCTGATGCGGGGTTTTTTCGCTCTGAACTCTACCCCGCTGTCCAACTAGACAAATTGTGATTCGATAATATGCATATCAAGACCATTAATCATCCGGAAATTGTTGAAGATAACAGCTGAGAAAGACTCGTTTTTAAATCGGACTTATCAACAGGGTGTACACTGTAAGCTGAGCTTAAAGCTCAAAGCTCGGCTTAGATCGGTTAAGCTACAGCAACTATGAAATTGTAAACAATTTTTGCTGTGCTAAAAAGTATGCTTCAACAGAAAATAAAATAAGTTTTCCCACTAACTACATATTTAAGACCTGTTTATAATTAATACCATTGCGATAAACGTTCTGATTAATATAATCATCGCAATTTTAATTTCAAGTATTTGAAATCAAAAAGTTCCCGCCGCCATAAATATGTCATAAAACCAGTAGTCAATTGTATTCCAGTATCGCCAGCTTGGTATAAAAGCAGGCTGCGATCGTCCAGTCACCATCCAAATCATCAACGATGAAGTTCTTTGTGCTTTTCGCCTTTATAATTCTCGCATTGGTTGCTGTTCAGGCAGCCCCAGGTGGCGGATTCGGTCCTGGAGGTGGCGGTGGCCATGGCGGTGGTCATGGCGGTGGCCATGGCGGTGGTCATGGCGGTGGCCATGGCGGTGGTCATGGCGGTGGCGGTGGCGGTGGATTTGGTGGTGGCAGTTCCAGTGCCCAGGCCAGTGCCAGTGCCCAATCAGAATCACATGGAGGTGGCCATAGCTCAGCTTCAGCCAATGCAGCAGCAAATGCGTCATCAGGAGGCAAATTCGGACATGGAAAATAATCTAATGTGGACTATGGCTTTCAAGTGACACTCTTGACAAAAAATTTGAATAAAACAATAAGCTCAAAATCATTCAACAAAATTCACAGTTTTATTCCTTTGGATGCCCGAGCGACTAAACATAAGATTAATTACTTAAGCGATTAAAGTTTACAGCTAACTTTGAGGTCGTATATTAGAATGAACTTTTGACATAAATATGTCATAAAACCAGTATATCGTTATCAACTTGGTAAAAAAGCAGGCTGCGATCTTCCAGTCACCAACCAAATCATCAACGATGAAGTTCTTTGTTCCTTTCGCTTTTTCATTCTCGCATTGGCTGCTGTTCAGGCAGCCCCAGATGACTTTAGTAAACTCGGCGGTAGTCCTGTCACTCTTGGTGGCGTTGGCACTGGTGATTCCAGTTCAAGTTCATCAAGTGCCAGTCCACAATCAAGTCGTTTTGGTGGTGGTGCTACCTTTGGTTCAAACGCACCAGGGTTTTTAGGAACTATTGATGAATATAAAAACTAATCGAAAGTGAACTATGGCTTTCAAGCGACACTCTTGAAATTGTGTTTAAATAAAATTAAGCCAAAGTCATTCAATTAAACTCAACGTCTGTTTTATACCTTTAAATGCCCAAACAATTAAATTTGCTTACGTATTTAAAGCGTTAAATTGAGATTGGGGTCGCACTTGAAAATTAATTTTGGACTCAATATACACCATTGCTCAATAAATTTTTCTAATTGTTTACTTTAAAATGCAAAATTTTGGGATATAATCTTAGCTTGATGCGGAATATTTGAAATAAAATAAGAATCATTTTGCTAGGTATTGCAGACTGCTTTCAATAGAAACAACCTATAACAAGCTTAGCAAAAAGTAATTGGCAGTAATGGGTATAAATGTCCGATAATAACCGTAATTAAATTGGTTAATATGCAATTGCATTCATATTAATCGTATTACATCAGCAAAACCTGGAAAATTAATTATTGTATTTTGAGAAACAGATCAGATCTGCAAATCCAATATCATTTAATTACATTACTTAAGAAAAAATATCATTTAAAATACAATGTTAAAATATTTAAATTATGAATAAGACTTTACACAGTTGAATTCTAATATAACAATTATTATATGTCAATTATAAAAAAATAAATAAATATACAATTTAAACACATCTGTTAAGATATTTTAAATTAAACACAAAACTGTACAAAAGTAAATTGTAACAAAATAAACATAATTTGTTTACATTGAAAAAAATCTCGCGCGCTCTGGCGCGCTCGACCTGACAGTCGGGCAAGCCCGACTGTCTTATACCCTGTACCACAGCTCGCGCTGCGCGCTCGCCCGTACAGTATACAATTTAAAATGTTTTAAATATTAGGTTGTTTGGGAATGACATACCGGTTTTTACATTCAAATTTCACGCTTCGCTTGTGAAGTCAAATATAATGGTATCTGGCAATGCTGTATATCATTTGAAAGGTATTGGCAACACCTTTAAAATGACATATAGTTTGTTTACATGAGCTTCCACGTTAAAAAATTACAATTGATTGAAATAGAGTTCACAAACACAGAAATTCGGGCAATTTTTAAATTTTATTTCGCACAAGGAAAAACTGCTGCGGAATCTCGCAGACAGATTATTGCTGTCTTAGGAGATAACAAACTTTCGATAAAAAATGCCGAACAGTGGTTTAGGCAATTCCGAAGTGGCAATTTTGATACCGAACCACCCAAGCCTTCCGGACGACCAGTGACCGTTGATACGGATAAAATCATGGAAATAGTGGATCGAGATCGTCATGTGACTATTAGAACCATCGCAGAAGAGCTGCAACTAAGCACGGAAACCGTCCATAGGCATTTAAAGTCCAGAAATTTAAAAAATCTTTGTTGCACCGTAATAAACTCGACTCATTTCTGGATCGGTTAGTCACTGGTGATGAAAAATAGATCACATATGACAACATAAAGCGTAAAAGATCCTGGTCGAAGCACGGTGAGTCGTCTCAAACGGTGGCAAAGCCAGGACTGACGGCTCGGAAGGTGTTGCTGAGTGTATGGTGGGATATCAAAGGAATTATCCATTATGAAGTGATGCCCTATGGCCAAACCATCAATTCTGACCTCTACTGTGAACAACTAAGCACGGAAACCGTCCATAGGCATTTAATGTCGAGAAAGTTAACAATAAAGCTCGAAAAAAAAAACAAAAAAAAAAATATAGGGACGGGGCAGATCAGTGGGACGGAGGCTACAGTCGGACGTAACCGACCGTAGGAGACCCTTTACTTTGAGTATATGTACATACAAACACCATCAGACGCACACACACTAAGCTACCCGCGTATGCAAGGCACACCACCCCCCCTCTGCCTAGTGCGGCAAATTGTCTGTGGCATATGTTCGCTGTTTCTTCTCCGATCGAAACAAAATTCACAGCGTCGATAGAGAATGTCTTAAACTAGTTAAATACCAAATTACAAATCAATAGCTTCAAAACTGTGGCTATAGCAGCTTTTTGCGGTTTGCGGGGGAAGGAGGGGAAGTATCCAAAATCTAAAACAAACTCGTGCTGCTTACTGAATGGGAGAACCTGAATCCCGAATATGGTGTCTCTAGCTCTTATAGTTGCTGAGATCTAGGTGTTCATACAGACAGACAGACAGACAGACGGACAGACGGACAGACGGACAGACGGACATGGCTATATCGACTCGGCTTGTCGTCCTGATCAAGAATATATATACTTTGTGGGGTCTGTCACGCCTCCTTCTGGGTGTTACACACATTTCCTCTTTGCACTAAACTAATAGACCCTTTTTACTTTTTTAAAGTAAAGGGTCTAACAAAAAACCCCATACATCTTTGGTGACGCGTAACAAGCTACGGGAGCTTGGTTGGGAAGTGTTAATGCATCCACCTTATAGTCCGGACATTGCCCCAAGCGATTACCATCTGTTTTTGGCCATGCAAAATTTTCTCGATGGACAAAAATTGAGTTCAAGGGAGGATTGTGTAAATCGAATCGCCGAGTTTTTTGCCAGTAGGGACAAGGACTTCTTTAGGAGAGGCATATACAAGTTACCATCAAAATGGCAGAAAATCATCGAAAACAACGGTACATATATCACTTAAATCGGACAATGCTAACTATATTAAAATAGTCGTCAAAAATCAATAAAGAAACCGGTATGTCATTACCAAACAACCTAATATAATTTAATCTATTTATAAATGATCAATTCAGAATATATACTCTCTTATATTATATTTAATTATAAATTAAACGCACGAATTGCACGCAACGTATCACGCCTAATTCACTAACTTAACGTTCGCAATGATAATCGCGCTTTAAACAATTTTTATAATAGTACGAATATTATAAATATTATAAAAAGTATACAACGTATTTAGCAATCGAACGAACGCACAAAACGATCTGACGAGGTGGCAACGCTACCGCCTAAACTCAATTTGCCACATGGTATGGCGATGAAGGTGGCGCTCGAACACTTGTCGCTTGCTTTCTTTGCGTAATCTTATTTTGGCACCTTGCAATTGGTGTTGTTTACATGCGTACATGCACACATACATATATGGTATTCGTCTATTCTTCATGTATGTGTGTTTCTGTTTATACATACATACATACACTTGCTGGGCTGCAGGGCCCGTGAGAAGCAATACATGCAGTATTGAGTAGCTTATATCTCCTATGTTTATTAACCGATTTCAATGAGCTTTTCAGGATAGTTAAATATAATATAAGAGAGTATATATTCTCCATAACAACCTTCTATTTTCAATATTACGCTTATTATTCGGTTTTTATTGATTAGGGCGTAAAGGGGGCGTGACATCCAAGATTTGAAATAAACTTGATCTGCGTATGGTATACACCTTTTAAACAAGACCAAAACGGCTTCTCTAGCTTTTATAGTTTAGGAAATCTCAGCGTTCATACAGACAGACGGACAGACAGACAGACAGACAGACAGACAGACAGGGCTAAATCGACTCAGCTTGTCTCCCTGATCAAGAATATATATACTTTGTGGGGTCTGCCACGCCTCCTTCTGCCTGTTACATACATTCTGACAAAGTTATTAACCCTGTTTTTCCCATTTTCAATGGGTACAGGGTATAAAAATAAATAACTTAATAAAAACCTCCAAGCGAATCAGAATAAAATCAATTGAAATGAGTTTTTAAGATTATGCAGTTGCCATTGACTTATGAATATTAAATTTAAATAAACTTATCAAGAAATGACTGTTATATATTATCAGCAATATAAAAGTCAAATAACCTAAAACATTTTAACGGCATATCATGGTTAGAAATCGTGTTGCATTGTCGTCATATGCATTAATTTGATCTTGTCAAACAACGATTTTGAAATGAATTGTTTGTCAGTAAACAGCAAAGTTTAGTTATAATTTTTTTGGCAAGATAAAAAGGTATTATCCAGTAGCCAAAAACAAAATAAATATTAAAAAATTAGCATTTTACTAAAACAGCTGCCGTTTCCAGAAACCCGTTTTCTATCATTTTTGTTGTGTTTTCAAATTAACTGCTTAAATTTGCTTAATCACTTTGCATAATTAGTTAGGATACGTTTTGTATTGCAAACAATAGTCCGTTTTAAAAACAAAACAAACAGTTTGGTTTAAATAACATTTTAATATCAAACATGCGCAGCTTTTCCATTTGGCAAGGTTACAGTTATGTAATTTACATATAACGGGAATATATAAAATAATAGTTAAGTAAATGCTGACGTCAATTCGGAAATAATTTTAGCATTTTATTACTATTTTATGCAATTCGCTAATTTAAATTTATCTATGGAAAATAACCAAAATCGAATAAAATTATATATTTTTTTTAAATCTACGGAATATTCTTTGTTTGTATTATCCACTCGATATTTTTTTCCAAATTATATATTCAGCCTGGATATGAGGTCCACTGGCCACTCTTTTGGAATATTGAAATAAGTTTATGTATAATGGTAATGAAAGGTTTGTTAATAAATTTGTATACATTATTATTATTATTATGATTAAACTATAGTAAAAAATTTGGACGGGGCAGATCAGTCGGACGGGCCCGACTGTATAATACCCTGTACCCTATATTTTTTATAAAATTTTATAAAATTGTAATACGCAGCGTAGCAGCAATGCTTTTTCTGCTACATTTCCTATATGTGCCGCTTAATTGGCCGCGCTGCTAGTGAGCGAGCGTGCAACGCCTGCAATATTGTTTCGCCTATAACTCCTGTGTTTATTGATCGATTTTAATGCGCTTGTCAGGAAAGTTTAATATTATAGAAGAGAGTATATATGGGCATTTCCACAGAAAGGTCCACCGGGGCCAAAAAATTAAAATTTCTTAAAAATTATATTTTTAACATTTTTAACATTAAGAAATATTAAAATTTAACAGATTTAAAAAAATATATATTATAATCTATTATAGTTTTCAAAAAATTCGAATGCAAAGTCGCGAAAACGCATTTTTTGTCATTTTGACGTTTTTTAGGGCATTTTTTTTTTGAAAACAGCTTCTCAAACAGAAGCATCATGCTCAGTAATTTGTTTTTAAAATCACTCCTGTTATGTAAAAATAAATAATTCCAATTATTTTTGTCAATTTAAAAACATTATAACCATTTGTTCCTTAAATACTTTCCAACAACAACAATAACAAAAACATACATAAAAATGGTCACGTGCCAAAAGTCACGTTACAATTTTTTTAAATTGAATTAAAAAAAAAAATGCAAGTCATCTTTGAAAAAAATCATAACCATTTTGAAGAGGCATCCATGCACAAAAGTTTAAAATTTGTTGCATTAAAATATTGCCACTGGATTCGCTAATATTGGCGATTGAATTGGTTGACCTCAAATGCCACTACCATTTTCGTCCGGTGACAAATGACTTGAATTTTTCAATTTTCTTCAAAATGAAAAGTTACCCAAAATCAATCTTTCCACCAATGAAAGAGCTAATTAAATGATATATGTTAAGCCTTTAAAAAAAAAAATCGCTTCCTTTTTACAGTTATTTTACTTTAAACGCGTACGAATGTAGCGTGCGCGACTGTGGAAATGCCCATATGCCGAATAACAACGTTCTATGTTCAATATTACGCTTGTTATTTAGTTTTTATGAATTAGGGCGTAAAAGGGGCGTGGCATCCAAAATTTGATAAAAAGCCCTATATGCGCCTTATATAGACCTACGAACAACTGAAAACAGAATTTATATAATTCGATTTGTGTCTCTTAAATTGGTAAATGAATTCTTGTTATGCTCGTTGTGGGCGGAAGGGGAGTGGCATCCAAGATTTGAAGTAAACTTGATCTGTGTATGGTATACACCTTTCAGAAATTACCAAAACGGCTTTTCTAGCTCTTATAGTTGGTGAGATCGACGCGTTCAAACAGACGGACAGACGGACATGGCTATATCGACTCAGCTCGTCATCCTGATCAAGAATATATATACTTTGTGGGGTCTGCCACGCCTCCTTCTGGCTGTTACATACATTCGCACAAAGTTATTAACCCTGTTTTCCCATTTTTCAAATGGGCACAGGGTATAAAAATACAGATTGGGCGGCGCTGATCAATGCCAGACTCTTGGCTCCATGAATACCCTGTACCATATGTTTATACAATGTGCAGTAGCAATGCTTCTTCTTAATTTATTTCTACACCATGAATAAATGGCCGCGGTGTCAGTTGGCGAGGGGGAAGGCGAGGCAAAGCCTGCAATATTGTTTGGTTAACAACTTCTAGTTTTGTTAGCCGATTTCAATTGAAATTGGAGGGTAGGTAAATAAATTGGCAGAGTGTATATATTGAATAACTACCTTCTTTTTCAATGTTACAAAGATCAAGAAAATATATACTTTACTTACTGTTACAGGCAGAATGAGGCATCCCGCAAAATTATTATACAATTCATTAAAATATTCAGTAAACGGAAACTTTGGGTATGTTTTCTATCAAGAGTATTTATTCAATAAGTTATGCAAATCTAAATTACAAATGTCATCTGGTTCATTGAAAGGTATCTTGTTCTCATTTACTTTCCAGTCTTGGAACTTGCTGATGCTGAAGCCGAGGCACTGGCAGTACCGCTACCACCACCACGTCCTCCAGAAGTTGAAGAGGCTGAGGCATTTGAGGTGGCACTGGCAGTGGAACCGCGTCCATTTCCACCGGAGTTGACTGAAGCACCGGCGCCGGCATCGGCATTCGAATTGCCTGAACCACTGGCAGAGACATTCGAGGCAGCGTTGGCAGTAGCACTTCCGGCTCCACCACCCCCGCGACCACCCTTACCACCTTGGCTTATAACCTCAGCCGTAGCGCCGGCATCGGCGGTGGCACCGCTGTTATTGTTTTCCCTACGGGGAGCAGCGGAGGCAATGGCCACAATGAGGCAGAGCACGATGAGGACCTTCATATTTCTTCTGAACCGAACTCTCTGGGGGAACTTGACAGACTTAATGATCTACGTGGAAGCTATCGCCTTTTATAGCGCCAGCACGATAAACACACAAAAATCACACGTCAGCTAGACAACAACAGTTTCAATGATAGAAGTCGATTATCAATTAGCATACATATGTATAGAAAAAAGCTGATATGTAAATAATATTTTTGCTAGCTAAATTATTATTAAATCTGTTTTTTTTTTTTTGGTCTCTGGCTAGGCGATCCACTAAGTGGCACTGAGGAAAGTGTGCAAATCTGTTGAATATCCACATGAACTGGATCTACATTAGATTTCTCTAAAACCGGTTCAAGATCGTCTTTATGTTTTTGTTGACGTTTCAGTTTTGCCTGTTTATTATACGCCCAATGGTCATTAAAAATGTCAAACAATGCTCTGAAACAGTTATGGATATGTCTGTTACAGATCTGAAAGCTATGTATATTTTTAGGTACAACAAGCTTCCATCTACGCTAATGAAAGATTTGTCTTTGTAAATTTGTAAATATCTACTTTAGAATATTTTAAGAAAACACACAAAATACAGTATAGAATATAATTAAATTTTTAATTTGGGTTTTCGGATTTGCTGTCTACTTTTCCATAGATTTTTTAGATTTGAATAAGAAATAGATCTTGTTGAATTTAAATAGCTTTATTTTCAGTAATTGTACAAAACTAAATCACGCACAGTTTATTTCCGATTGAAAGAGGTGGCTGAGGCATTAGATGTGGCACTTGCAAGACCACCGCCATTGCTAGCAGCATTTGCAGTGGCGGAGGCATTGGCGTCAGCACCACCGTCTAGTCCATCTCCGTTAGCTATGGCTGTTGAATCCGCTTGGGCATTGGCATCCCCAAAACCTCCGAAACCATCAAATCCACCTCCATTTGCTGCCGCGTTGGCTTCCGCATTAGCATTGGCACCACCAAATCCGAATCCATCGTCACCACCGTTGGCGGCGGCATTAGCACCAGCATTTGCATTGGCACCACCAAATCCACCACCATTCGCAGCGGCATTAGCACCAGCATTTGCATTGCTACCACCAAATCCACCTCCATTCGCAGCGGCATTAGCACCAGCATTTGCATTGGCACCACCAAATCCACCTCCATTCGCAGCGGCATTAGCACCAGCATTTGCATTTGCACCACCATCGGCTCCCCCAAAACCACCGGGACCTTCAAAGCCTCCGAAGCCACCTCCAGGGCGACCACCGAAACCTGGTCGACCACCATAACCGCCATTACCACCGAAGCCTCCAAAACCTCCAGGTCGACCGCCATAGCCTCCATATCCCCCTTGTCCACCAAATCCACCAAATCCACCTTGTCCGCCAAATCCACCAAATCCGCCTTGCCCGCCATATCCGCCATATCCACCGCCAGGTCCGCCGAATCCACCGCCAGGTCCACCGAATCCACCGCCAGGTCCTCCAAATCCACCTCCAGGTCCCCCAAATCCACCACCTTCGCCAGCAGCTTGGGCCTGGGCATTGGCATTGGCATCGGCTTGGCCATCGTGGTGATGGTGGTGCCTCCTAGGGGCGGCCGAGGCCAACGCCAAAATGAAGCTGAGTACGATAAAGACTTTCATAACGTTGCTCTCGTGCGACTTAACCGACAACACTGAACAGACTTTAAGGCCCGCCGCAAAGATTTTGGCTTTTATAAGTCTAAACAACAGACTAATCCAATCAGATTAAAGCCAGACAGACTTTGGACAACCGATGAATTAATACTCTATCGCATGTTTCATATAAATACTTATATATTGAAAATTTAAATAAATTCATTATTAATTATATAAAAGCAATTCTCAATACTTTAAGAAATTTCTAAGGTATGAAATCCTGACTTAACATTAACATTAAATGAGATTGCCTACCTTGAGAAAGTGTGCTAGTTTTTTGGTTAAACATGATCTGGATTCGTATTAGATTTCAATCAAACCGGTTGATGACTACTTATATATTCTGATATATCTCCCCATCTGCGTATTTGATTGGCTTTCGATATGAATTCAAAAATTGACTTGCTAAGCGCTAATTGATGTTATCATACTGTTTTTGCCGTGCTTCCCAGTTGTATTTGCTTATTTAATGATGTAGGTGTGATATATTCTAAACAAAAAACACAAATATTTAAAATCATAATAGAATTCTAATATTTTAAAGTTTATTGTTCTTCCATGATTGGCATATTTCGTTTATGTAATGAGCAGTTTCACTGGTTTTTCCTGTAATTTCGTGAGAACTACTACAGACTTAAGCACGCTCAAAATTTACTAGAATTATAAATAGTAATTTGTATATATTTATCAAAAAAGTCTTCCGCAATTAAATAAATCTACAATTAGTTATGCACCAGGATATATTCGACTGGAATATTTTATATTTAACAATTTGATAGTCGATACAGACTCAAAGGTTAATTGTTGATTGTTTTCTATATTTATTTATGTATTTATTTAATAGAATCAATCCCAAAAAATTTGTAAGAGCTTGCGGCAATATACTCATATATTCAAGAACTATCATCCCATAGTTCACAATTGATTATAAAAAACCATAGTTTATTCATTGTTTTGTACGTTCCAATTTTTTATTCACATTCGATCAGTTATTCGATTTCAAAAGATTAAAATTTTTAACCTCTGTTACTAGAGTTGGCAGTGGCCGAGGAGCTGGCACTGGCTGAACCACCGCCCCTACCACCACCACTGGCATTGGCTGACGATGTTGCAGACGCTGAGGAGGAACCACCACCGCCGAAACCGCCTTGTCCGCCAAATCCACCATGGCCACCTCCACCATGTCCTCCAAATCCGGGTCCTCCTCCGAAGCCACCTCCATGTCCTCCGTGTCCTCCGCCATATGAGGGTCCTCCGCCAAATCCGGGTCCACCTCCAAAGCCACCATGGCCTCCGTGTCCTCCGCCTCTATTTCCACCATGACCACCACCAAATCCAGGACCACCAAATCCAGGACCACCAAATCCACCACCAGCAGCATTTGCGTTAGCATTGGCGTTAGCATTGGCGTTAGAGCCCCCGAATTGGGGCATGGCCGAGGCGACAGCCACTAGCACGGAGAGAGCAATAAAGAGTTTCATAGTTAAGCTTCGAGGCGGCTTCACAGACTTAACTGAAGGCCTAACTAGTGCCTGCTTTTATACAATCGCGCTTTCCAGATATTCAGTTCGCACATGAGACAGATGTATTGAGAGACAAGGAGAGAGAGTGCGTGAAAGATAGAATATATTCGCTCTATTGAGGCTATACGAGAAGGCACAAGCAACGTCAAACGTCAAGAGATTGAATTTCAGATTTAACAAACTACAACATCCATGACAACAATAACAACAACCACGGCAAAAAGAGAAGATCTGGCGCTAAATGATCACACAAAGCAAATTAGTATTATCAATTAGTTGGCCAAACCGAATCGCGCATACGACATGTAGCCGGTATCTTACAGACTGTTAAACAACCGGTTCCTCAGTCGCACATATTCATGCATACATTTGTATTAATCTTTGCTATCATCATCGTCATCGTCAACTCTGACGCGCCCCTTACTTCGCAGGCTTTGTTTTCTTAGAGCGTTTGTGAATTAATGATATCAAGTCAAAAGGTAATCTGCATTTGGCTAATTTGACTCTCTATCAATGTGTTACTTATAATAAATGTCTTGGTAGCATAGGCAATTTGAATTGCCAAAGATACATAATCAAAATAAATTTAGAACAAATAACAAAATAAAATCATTCTAACTTAGTTTGGTATTTTACAATTTAAAATCAAATATATCGGCTATCATTGTCCTTTTATTATAAAAACAATATTTTTTTATGAAACAACTGGATTATTTAATAAATTCAAATAATATGTATTCTAGATTAATTCTTCCTATAAAATTTGAATACATAGGCGCTGCGAACTAAGTCCCCAAAGAAATAAGTCCCCAAAAAAAAAATGAAATAAGTCCCCAAAAATTTGTATGGGAAAGAACAACAACGATTTTCAATTAAATTTGGGGTGTTATTTCATTTTTTGGGAAAAATTGTTGGAATAAAATTTGGGGAGTTATTTCATAGTGAAATATGTCCCCAAAAATAAGAAATGAAATAAGTCCCCAAACTTAATTTTGGGGACTTAATTCATTTCTTATTTTTTCTTTTGCTAGAATATGAGATGTAGTTAAAGAATAGGTAATGATCTTATCTGTTTGATTTGAGTACTGATGATCAAAAGTACTGGCTTAAAATGATTTCATTTACAATTTTTTGATTAGGTCGCTCAATTTGGTGATTTACATGAGGTAGGCGAGGTTACAATATATCGTTAGCATATCATTTGACATTCAATTTAGAATCTGTGTGGACTTTGTTTGTGCTTACAAAGGATAACTCAAATCCACTAGCATTTTGCACAGCTTGTTTTTTTGAAGATGAAAAACAAGCTTTTTATGGATTTTCGTTTTTAAAAATAATACGCGGAATAAATGAAAATATACCACAGCTGAATAGAAAATTCCAAAACTTTTAAAATAGTTCTCAAATGTTGTTGTAACCAACTATATGTTATTTATATTTAATACAATGACGCGGTAGGTATATTATGTTAATTTGATAGATTGCTTCAATCTTAGCGCCGCAGGCGAAAATATGGATTTTAGTAAAGTAAATATTGAAAAACATAAAAAAGTATTAAAAAATTTAATAAAAAAAAATCGCGCGATTTTTTTTTATTAAATTTTTTAATACTTTTTTATGTTTTTCAATATTTACTTTACTAAAATCCATATTTTCGCCTGCGGCGCTAAGATTGAAGCAATCTATCAAATTCAAATTTTTCTAAGTACTCAACTTTTTTTTTTTTTAGATATTTTCGATATTTTTTATTGTAATGAATAAAACAAATATAAAATGTTATGATGAATTTTTGCATTGTATTAAATAAAATGTATTTGATATGAAGCTGTCAACAGTATTAACAAAAAGAAAGTGGAGAAAAACATTTTTTAAAAAACAGCCATACATCCTCTTACTTTTTTATGTGTGACAGCTTTAATGGATCTCTGCGTTCATCCAGACGGACAGCCAAACGAACATCGCAAAATCGACTCAGCTCATCTCCCTGGTCAAGAATATATATACTTTTTGGGGTCTGCCACGCCTCCTTCTGACTGTTACATAGATTCTGACCAAGTCATTAACCCTGTTTTCCCATTTTTCAATAGGTAGAGGGTAAAAAAGATTTGGGGACTTATTTCATAATTCAAATTGGGGTATTATTTCATTATGAAATAACACCCCAATTTTGGGGACCTATTTCATTTTAGCTTTTGGGGACTTATTTCGTAAATAAAATTGGGGTATTATTTCATTATGAAATAACACCTCAAATTTTTGGGGACTTATTTCATTTTTTTTTGGGGACTTATTTCTTTGGGGACTTAGTTCGCAGCGCCGAATACATATACTATTATGGGGCATGGATTTAAAGTACTTCGTGAACTTACATATATTACTTGAAGATTTACTTTAATACAATTTTCCAAATATATATATTTGGGTACATACATATATTATTGCAGTACGAAATGGCTCTATTTTACTTGGAGATTTACTTCAAAAATATTTCCTTTACAAAAAACTAAAAGTTTATAACTGAAACTTAATAATTTGATTGAGTGAATATTTTATTATTGGTATACTTTTTGGATTATACACAAAAGTATTTATTGGCTATCGATTTTTTAAATGATTTGAAAGTTATCCAAAAAATATGCAACAGCCTTTTGAGCGAAAGCGAATTCACCACGAAATTTGGAATGCTCCATAATATAACAGTCGTTCGCACATTATTTAATAAATGATTGGTTTGTTGACTATACAAGTGTGAAAAATTGAATCGAAAGTGAAAGTAATTGTTACTATTACTGTAAAAAATAAATTGAACAAATATTTATGACATATTTATATAACATTGATTGAATTTCATTTATTTTGTGTTCCAATATTGTCAAAAAAAAAGCAAATCTAATCTCAGAAAAAAATCTGCCAACAAAAATTGGAATAGCTGAACATCTATCTTTGTTGTTAGTTAGTTGTAGGATAGTTTATTATAAATGTTAAGATGGGATTTAATTGCTATTGTAAACTTGAAAACTAAGTGATAATATTTTGATTGCCATTGTCTGTCATATACGTACTATATGCTGAAATCAACGGATATTTTATGCGGATTTTGTAGAACACACAAGCCTTTGTATTCATTCAACATAAAATGAGTAAACCAGTTTTATAATAGTAAATTCATACAAGCTTTTTACTATATATTCTTTTACTGAATAAACAATTTTTGTTTTTTATTTTTTAATTAAAAACGTATTGTATTTTGTATTGTTTTTTATTTTTGTTTTTCAGACTATTTGTATCCTACACATAATTAAAATTAGGTTGTAATCTCATTTCGATGCACCAGGCATCGATTCACACACATTTAGCCACGGAAACCGCCTCCTGCGGACGAAGCAGATGCTGAAGCTGCTGCTGAAGCTGCACCACCGCCACCGCCAGCTGCCGATGCGCTAGATGAGGCCGATGCGGAAGAAGAACCGCCGCCAAAGCCGCCGCCGCCGCCACGGTGTCCGCCAAAGCCGCCGCCGCCATAGGGATTACCACCGTAACCACCACCGAAACCAGGGCGACCGAAGCCACCACCATGTCCACCACGGTGTCCGCCATAGCCACCGCCAAAGCCGCCATAGGGACCACCACCGAATCCAGGGCCGCCGAATCCAGGGCCGCCGAAGCCAGGACCACCGAATCCAGGGCCGCCACCAAATCCAAATTGTGGCATGGCCGATGCGGCGGCAATTACCAAAGCAAGCACAATCAGAGTCTTCATTTCGCTGGGATTGACCGTTTCTTCAGACGATTTGTTGTGTTCTCTAAGCAGATGGGAGACCAACTGATGAAGCTATGCGCAATCTCCTTAACTATTTATACAAGGTGCGTACGAGCATTGGGCGATCGAACTAGTATGTTGCCCTGTGATAGATGGAACCCCGAAGTCAGTTCGGCAGTCAAAACATTTACCGGTTTTCCTTGCTTTTTTTTCTAATTATCATCTTTGGCTTCGGCTTCAGCACAACATTATTATCGTTTCAAATAACGCGATCATCGACTCTCGTCTGACACTTGACTGGGTGAATCCCACAACAGCTTTGGCGACTCAAAAGCTATAATTATGCACGATCGATTGGTTCAATAGGGGTCTGTACTTATCGACTCTAGTCTCGATAAGTATGTTGTCAATATGTTTAGAAAACAATTGAATTCTTCAATTTTAGATTGAATCAGTGATGATCTGAATGTTGTTGTGTTCACTCCAGTCCCACTGAAAGTCTAGCTCCATATATGGGATGTTCTACTGGTCAACTGACAAGTTTATCTTGAAGAGTTTATTCGCCTTTATTTTAGCGATAATAAAGCTTAAAGCGGTTTCGATGGCGTCGTTACAAACAAAAACAAACCAATAATAAAGAAAACAAGTAAACATACGAGTATTTTTGAGAAACTATCAACACGAAATAAATTAATTTAATATGCAGACTATCTGTTATAAAACAATGACATGTTTTAGGAAATTCTTACTACGCACCAGATATAAACACGTGGATCTTTGATTCCAGCATAAGCTAACCGAATATCATAATAACTTACGCAGGTTCCTACAAAAAAATCATTAAAAATCTTTATTTTCATTGTTTCTTCTTTTTATTGCTTGGACTGTAATATTTGTTTGTTGACTTCTGTCAACTTTTGAAGTATAGCTACAAAGTGTGATTGCTTTCTACAAATAGACCTAAGCGGATAATTTGCAGTACATTTTTCAAAATGAAGTGCTAATGAATAAAAACTCATTGTTATCTTATCTGTTCACTTGAAGTTTATTTTTTTAACCATATAAAAGTAATACAATAAAGGATGAAGACAACAATGTACTCGTAAAAACGGATTATTATGAGTTATACAAATTATATGTATATATGAGACTTTCAGATACTCTTATAATCAGTTAGTTCAGTTAAAGAAGAATGTTCAGTAATATATGTATACTCAATCAATCAGTCAACTATAACACCTTCGAGTCTAAACTTATAATCTAAGTAAAATCAATCTAAAATACAATCTAGAAAATTGGAGCTGTATTTAAAAAAAGTGAACCACATCTAGGTAAAAATGGAGTTATCAAACTTTATAAATTTTTGTTATTTGGAGTATGCAAATAAATACACTATTTGTATTCAATCAATATTAATTCAACTTCCCAAAAGAATTCTAAATTAATATAATATAACATCTAAATTATATATAAATATAAAAATTTTCAATTGTAGAAAATAAATAAAATTTGAGTAATAATTACTAATAACTTTAGTTTAATTCGTGGTATATTGAAACTACCCTTGAGCATTGTCTTAATTAGTTAGTCAGCAGCTGACATAATATCTAATTAAATGATGAAGATCTTTACTTTCGTATCTTGATATGCAATTAAAACGACAAACATTGATAATGACAAAAGAATATCACTTTTATATGCAATTCTTAATTAACAATTTAGCTACGTGAGCTGCCAATCAGACAATGCCTAGCAAACAATGATCTGGATAAACCTGTTCCTATGTCGTCATTACCCCAAACGTACTTAGAGAACGTTGATTCTGACAACTCAGGTTCAAGTTCTGGTCGAGTACTTCGCAAGGTGCGACTCATTGTTCAAGGGGTTTTCCACATCAAAAGTTGTGAAAATGTGTATGTACATACTACGTTGGAAATTGTATGGCATCGGTGATTTTTTTTGGTAAATAAATAATAATGTTCAACAACCGATCGTATATGCAATTATCACCAAATTGGCGGGGAAGTCCACCGGAAAAGATCCAGTGGCGACCTTATAGCAACGCAACTATTTGCTCATATAACCAACGTCATAAACAACCTGAACAGCTGTATAATAAATGCTTTTCATTAAATTAAAAATAAACAAATATTTTATCAAATCTCAAGCTAATTTCTCTGCTATAAAGTTTCATCAAAAGCCGGACTACTTATTTATTTATGCTAATAGATAAACAAACAAATATAAGCATTCGTATAGGCAACATAATTATTTCAGGCCATAACCGGTTTCCCAGTCGTTCATTTCTCTCCTCTTCTACTTTTTTGCATTATTTATTTTGCTAAATTAATTTTAATTTTGGCTTATCTTTTGGTTTTTATTTCGCTTGTATTTATATAAGCCGCCCGTTTGTTTTTTCTTCATTTTGCTTTTGCGTTTTGGTGCGTATTGACTTATTAGTAGTTCGATTAAATAATTTATGAAAATTTCATTCAAAATGACATAAATGAAAATATAATTAATTATAACTTCATTTGCGGTAAACAAAATATTGAATAGTTCTTTCTGAATTTAAAATTTTTTGCATGGAAAGTATGCTTGATAATATATAATAATATATGTAATACTCGTATACTCGATAGTATATATACTATAGTATATATACTATAATCTTTTTCTTGTAAGGAATAAGGGAATAAGGGTATATTAAAATTCATTCAAATTTACATTTTAATAACATATAAAAAATTATATGACAATTTATTTCAGTCATTACAACGCATTTGGACTATTATTT